>JAQFVV010007744.1:0-62033 GCA_028023455.1 Epiperipatus broadwayi
GGAAAACTCCCTTTCTTGATGTTCTAGTCACCAGAACACCAAATAGTTTATCTTTTTCTATTTACAGAAAGGATACCACACACAGACAGATATTTACATTTCCATTCTCATCATCACCCAACTCAGATAGTTTCTGTAGCCTAAAACTCTTTTAAATAGAGCAATTAATCTTTCAGATGACACACATCTGAAAGAAGAAATAAATCATATTAATAGTGTTTTATTAGCAAATAGGTTATAATTACAAATTTATAAAAAAGCCTTATTTCAAGCCCAAAATAGACAAAATAGGAAACAAAAAGATGATAAGTCAGCTATTAGGATTTGTGTTCCATATGTAAAAGGAACTACAGACAGTATCGGACGTATATTAAAACGCTATAATATAGATACAGCATTTTCTGCTCATCAAAAGATCAGCAATATAATAACCAAGCCTAAGGATTCAATCCCTCTTGAATCTCATGGTGTCTATCAAATCTCATGTAAAAATTGTAAAGCTTCTTGCATAGGTATGAGTAATCGTCGCATCAGTGTTAGGAGAGATGAGCATGCTAATGCAGTTAAACAACACTCATCATCATCAGCACTCTCACTCCATACTATAGATTCAGGTCATAAAATAGATTTTTCTAGTACCAGGATCATATCCAGATGTGATAATCTCTACCAATGCAAAATCAGAGAAGCCATCGAGATACTTAAAAGGCCAGATTGTATCAATAAGCGAGATGATCAGGTTCAAACTTCCTCCTATTTGGAAAGATTTCTTTAAAAAACATTCTTAAATTTAACATTTTTGCTATTGGTGGGATTTTTAATGTTTTATTCAAACCAGTGATTGTAGCGCCTCTACAACCGTGGTCTTCTACCTTTTTATAACTCTGTGGATGGCTTGTGTGACCAAGTCGAAACGTCAGTGTATTGGTATTAAAAGTTTTTAACACGGATGAACCCGCAAAATATGTATTTTATATATTTAACCCGTGCAAATCTTCGTTTTAACATTACTAACCTCTACGGGGGAGGAAAATTTTTAACAGCTTCCGTATATTTGAAAGAACGTGGAGTAAGAAATGTAAGTTACTTTGTAACTTATCTTTTTTGTTAGCGTGCAAAAATCACAACGATTATACCCACTTGCTGTAAAATTGTGTTTCACAAGAACAATTATAATGTTAATAAAATTCTAAGGAAAACTAGCAATATTATTTTAAACTCTTTTATTAAAAGAAACTCGAAAAAATTTAGACAAAATTGATAAAGTATTGTTACATTTACGTTTATTCCTTAGTAACAAAATACATCCTTTACTGTGGACTAGTTTTGATCGTATTGCAAGTTTTCGATCGTTTAAAGATTCGAATTGGTAACAGCAAAGCAAAAGAAAAAATTGCAAATGCTAATTAGAACACAATCCCCAAACATTATGTATCAAATCAAAAAACCGTTTACAATTTATCTAAGAAAGCCCTCTCTACAGATGAAATTTCGGTTTTAGAAAAAGGTTTCAATTTTGCTTTAACACCTTCCCGGATACCTTTTTGAGAAAATTGTCTGTAATGTTGAATCAGCTCTCGATAAAATTGATTCTACATCGGCTGATTTAGCTAGAGCTGAGATTTGTAATATTTTAAAAAAAAGCTAAGCTTCCTAAAAATAATTTTTCAAAGAAAGAAAGACAAGCATTAAATAATATAAAATCGGACAAATCAATTGTTGTACTTCCAGCTGATAAAGGTAATGCTACAGTTGCAATGGATCGTGACATTTACCATAATAAAATTTTAGATCTGCTTAGTGATAAAACTTATAAACTATCAAAAAGAGATCATACTACATATTTGGAAAAAACAACAAAAGCTATTATTAATAAATCACCTATTGAAACAGAGATAAAAAAATAAAATAATCCCTCGTAAAAAATCTTGTGTCTGTCCAAAATTTTATGGACTTCCAAAAATTCACAAACCAGATACCCCTCTTCGTCCAATAGTAAGTGCAATGAGTTCTCCAACTCATATTTTAGCTAGATACTTATCGGATTTTCATGAAACCTACAATCCCATCTATTAAATCATATATTAAAAACTCTCTTCATTTTATTTCTGTTTTAAAAGTTTAAAAATTAATGCTAGTGACATTCTGGTCAGTTTTGATGTGTGTCTTTGTTTACAAACATTCCAATTGATGAAGCTTTAAATATAATCTCACAACGTTGCAATTTACCAGACCATATTATTGCTTTGATTAAACATTGTCTCTTAAATACATATTTTGTATACAATGGACAGCATTACAGACAAGTTTTTTGGTACTCCTATGGGCTCACCTATCTCAGGAGGATAGATGGATTTATTCATGGAATATATAGAACTCGTGCTTTAGAATCATCATCTTTAAAACCTCTCATTTGGATCAGATACATAGATCACACTTTTGTCATATGGCAACATGGAAAAAATACATTAGATGATTTTTTCTTCCATTTAAATAATATGCATCCTCATATTAAATTTACAATGGAGACAGAGTCTGATGGAAAACTCCCTTTTCTTGATGTTCTAGTCACCAGAACACCAAATAGTTTATCTTTTTCTATTTACAGAAAGGATACACACACAGACAGATATTTACATTTCCATTCTCATCATCACCCAACTCAGATAGTTTCTGTAGCCAAAACTCTTTTAAATAGAGCAATTAACCTTTCAGATGACACACATCTGAAAGAAGAAATAAATCATATTAATAGTGTTTTATTAGCAAATAGTTATATTACAAATTTATAAAAAAAGCCCTTCACTTTCAAGCCCAAAATAGACAAAATAGGAAACAAAAAGATGATAAGTCAGCTATTAGGATTTTTGTTCCATATGTAAAAGGAACTACAGACAGTATCGGACGTATATTAAAACGCTATAATATAGATACAGCATTTTCTGCTCATCAAAAGATCAGCAATATAATAACCAAGCCTAAGGATTCAATCCCTCTTGAATCTCATGGTGTCTATCAAATCTCATGTAAAAATTGTAAAGCTTCTTACATAGGTATGAGTAATCGTCGAGATCAGGAAGAGGAGAGATGAGCATGCTAATGCAGTTAAACAACACTCATCATCATCAGCACTCTCACTCCATACTATAGATTCAGGTCATAAAATAGATTTTTCTAGTACCAGGATCATATCCAGATGTGATAATCTCTACCAATGCAAAATCAGAGAAGCCATTGAAGATCTTAAAAGGCCAGATTGTATCAATAAGCGAGATGATAGGTGCAAACTTCCTCCTATTTGGAAAGATTTCTTTAAAAAACATTCTTAAATTTAACATTTTTGCTATTGGTGGGATTTTTAATGTTTTATTCAAACCAGTGATTGTAGCGCCTCTACAACCGTCTTTCTACCTTTTTATAACTCTGTGGATGGCTTGTGTGACCAAGTCGAAACGTCAGTGTATTGGTATTAAAAGTTTTTAACACGGATGAACCCGCAAAATATGTATTTTATATATTTAACCCATGCAAATCTTCGTTTTAACATTACTAACCTCTACGGGGAGGAAAAATTTTTAAACAGCTTCGTATATTTGAAAGAACGTGGAGTAAGAAATGTAAGTTACTTTGTAATTTATCTTTTTTGTTAGCGTGCAAAAATCACAACGTTATACCCACTTGCTGTAAAATTGTGTTTCACAAGAACAATTATAATGTTAATAAAATTCTAAGGAAAACTAGCAATATTATTTTAAACTCTTTTATTAAAGAAACTCGAAAAAATTTAGACAAAATTGATAAAGTATTGTTACATTTACGTTTATTCCTTAGTAACAAAATACATCCTTTACTGTGGACTAGTTTTGATCGTATTGCAAGTTTTCGATCGTTTAAAGATTCGGAATTGGTAACAGCAAAGCAAAAGAAAAAATTGCAAATGCTAATTAGAACACAATCCCCAAACATTATGTATCCAAATCAAAAAACCGTTTACAATTTATCTAAGAAAGCCCTCTCTACAGATGAAATTTCGGTTTTAGAAAAAGGTTTCAATTTTGCTTTAACACCTTCCCGGATACCTTTTTGAGAAAATTGTCTGTAATGTTGAATCAGCTCGATAAATTGATTCTACATCGGCTGATTTAGCTAGAGCTGAGATTTGTAATATTTTAAAAAAAGCTAAGCTTCCTAAAAATAATTTTTCAAAGAAAGAAAGACAAGCATTAAATAATATAAAATCGGACAAATCAATTGTTGTACTTCCAGCTGATAAAGGTAATGCCACAGTTGTAATGGATCGTGACATTTACCATAATAAAATTTTAGATCTGCTTAGTGATAAAACTTATAAACTATCAAAAAGAGATCATACTACATATTTGGAAAAAACAACAAAAGCTATTATTAATAAATCACCTATTGAAACAGAGATAAAAAATAAAATAATCCTCGTGAAAAATCTTGTGTCTGTCCAAAATTTTATGGACTTCCAAAATTCACAAACCAGATACCCCTCTTCGTCCAATAGTAAGTGCAATAGGTTCTCCAACTCATATTTTAGCTAGATACTTATCGGATTTCATGAAACCTACAATCCCATCTATTAAATCATATATTAAAAACTCTCTTCATTTTATTTCTGTTTTAAAAAGTTTAAAAATTAATGCTAGTGACATTCTGGTCAGTTTTGATGTCGTGTCTTTGTTTACAAACATTCCAATTGATGAAGCTTTAAATATAATCTCACAACGTTGCAATTTACCAGACCATATTATTGCTTTGATTAAACATTGTCTCTTAAATACATATTTTGTATACAATGGACAGCATTACAG
Organism: Epiperipatus broadwayi; assembly: GCA_028023455.1. NCBI lineage: Eukaryota > Metazoa > Onychophora > Udeonychophora > Euonychophora > Peripatidae > Epiperipatus > Epiperipatus broadwayi. Next base: position 4,836 of record JAQFVV010007744.1, read on the forward strand.
ACAAGTTTTTGGTACTCCTATGGGCTCACCTATCTCAGGAGTAATAGCTGATTTATTCATGGAATATATAGAAACTCGTGCTTTAGAATCATCATCTTTAAAACCTCTCATTTGGCTCAGATACATAGATGACACTTTTGTCATATGGCAACATGGAAAAAATACATTAGATGATTTTTTCTTACATTTAAATAATATGCATCCTCATATTAAATTTACAATGGAGACAGAGTCTGATGGAAAACTCCCTTTTCTTGATGTTCTAGTCACCAGAACACCAAATAGTTTATCTTTTTCTATTTACAGAAAGGATACACACACAGACAGATATTTACATTTCCATTCTCATCATCACCCAACTCAGATAGTTTCTGTAGCCAAAACTCTTTTAAATAGAGCAATTAATCTTTCAGATGACACACATCTGAAAGAAGAAATAAATCATATTAATAGTGTTTTATTAGCAAATAGTTATAATTACAAATTTATAAAAAAAGCCTTATTTCAAGCCCAAAATAGACAAAATAGGAAACAAAAAGATGATAAGTCAGCTATTAGGATTTGTGTTCCATATGTAAAAGGAACTACAGACAGTATCGGACGTATATTAAAACGCTATAATATAGATACAGCATTTTCTGCTCATCAAAAGATCAGCAATATAATAACCAAGCCTAAGGATTCAATCCCTCTTGAATCTCATGGTGTCTATCAAATCTCATGTAAAAATTGTAAAGCTTCTTACATAGGTATGAGTAATCGTCGCATCAGTGTTAGGAGAGATGAGCATGCTAATGCAGTTAAACAACACTCATCATCATCAGCACTCTCACTCCATATTATAGATTCAGGTCATAAAATAGATTTTTCTAGTACCAGGATCATATCCAGATGTGATAATCTCTACCAATGCAAAATCAGAGAAGCCATCGAGATACTTAAAAGGCCAGATTGTATCAATAAGCGAGATGATACGTGCAAACTTCCTCCTATTTGGAAAGATTTCTTTAAAAAACATTCTTAAATTTAACATTTTTGCTATTGGTGGGATTTTTAATGTTTTATTCAAACCAGTGATTGTAGCGCCTCTACAACCATCTTTCTACCTTTTTATAACTCTGTGGATGGGTTGTGTGACCAAGTCGAAACGTCAGTGTATTGGTATTAAAAGTTTTTAACACGGATGAACCCGCAAAATATGTATTTTATATATTTAACCCGTGCAAATCTTCGTTTTAACATATATATATATATATATATATATATATGATATATATATATATTTAGTTATATATATATATATATATATATATAACTAACCAAAGGAAATACATATAAAAACAAAAAAAAAAAAAAAATTATAAATTCAATAAATAATATTATATTTCAAACAGAGGACTGGTTTTACTGTGTATTTTTTTTCTTTCTGATGAAAACCAGTCCTCTGGTTGAAATATAATATTATTTATTGGATTTATAAGTCTTTTTTTGTTTATATATATATATATATATATATATATATATATATTCATATATATATATATATATATATGAATCGTCAGTTTAGGCACTATCATTAGTAAGTCAGATAACACTATATATACATATATATTGTAATGATCCAAATGAAAGTGGAGATCGAATCTAACCACAATCTGCACTACAAGGGTGCCATCTAGGCATTTGAGCCTAGAAAAATTTATAAAGTAGGCAGATATGCGCTGCTAAGATTCCACTTCATTTAAATATTTAGACCGTTAGCCCATTGTCACTAGCTCATGGATATGCAAAGATAAGAAATAACTTGTTTAGTTTGTATATATAAAAAAATAAAAGTGACTGAACAGAAATTAACACACAAACATTTATTAATGGACGTATAAATACATTTTGAGGAATACATTTAACATTTTATATTTTTATAGTAACTTTTAATTTTAAATAGATTGCAATAATGAGTTTAATATTTTATTTAGAGGGTCGAGTATGAATAGACTACATAGATCTGCATCTGAAAAGAAAATATTCTATCCCTTATTTAACCTTAGGCCAAAAGTTTGCAGTCAAACTGACATCAATCCATCTGATAAATTTATGTATTCAATGTAGCATGAGATACAACAGCACAAATATACTATACTGTCAGGAGTGGACATCTGAACAGTATAGTTAGAGAAGACATTGACTCTTGACCAATACAGGAATGTTACATCTGTAAGGCAAGAAGAACAATAAAATAAAAACTCCATAGGAAAGGACTGTGGTCCGTTTTACTGACTTACAATCCCATCCATAGTCAAAGGGTTGGTGAGATGTATACAGAAATTCTGCACATAGTGAAACTCATACTACATCTACTAATTACACAAATATATCCAATCCATTGACCTAATTCAACTACGAAACGAATAACCTAAGATTACCCTTCCTTAATATAACTTTACAAAACTATATAGCCATTCACACCTGACTTAAATTTAACATTTAGATATGTTCGCACAGATGAATTTTATAAAATTTGTTTTATAATGTTGAGTATAGATCGGCTGCATAGATTCCACAGTTAAAAACATTCCAGAATAAAAATAAACGATCAAAATACAAAGTCATTGATAACGTCAATTGCAGAGGGAATACAAGAAACCCAATAGCATTTCTCATAAGATGCCACAATGACACCAATGACCTATATATTCAAATTGAATATGAAACAGCAACATAATTAACTGCTAACAAATCATGTAACGTCTATACCCAACTTAAATTTCATGCATTTAAATAATTTATACAATAAAAAAAAATGGAAATGATTTTTATCAAATGCAAAACATATAAAATTAAACATTATTAATTGATTACATTCATATCAGCCTTTTAAGCCAATTGTGCAAATGCTTTGCGAGTGTTAAATAATAAATGAATACCCTCTGACCAATACAAGAAATAGAATTTATGCAGGAATAAAAAGAATCCCTCTTATTCCTACGACTCAAATATTTATATATGAGCAAATCTGAAGTACTGGAACAGAAGATGTGACAATAGAACGGTCACTTTAAATTACTATATTCAATGTATGAATGAATGACGCTGATGAAATTTTCTAAAATTTACTAAACGTCATTCCAACTGAAACTTAATCATATATATATATATATATATATATATATAAGCATTTATTTTTATAGCGTCTGTATATAATTGTAATTACATTCATATTGGCCTTTCAAGCCAATTGTAATTACAATTATATACAGATGCTATAAAAATAAATGCTTATTTATATATATGATTAAGTTTCAGTTGGTATGACATTTAGTAAATTCTAGAAAATTTCATCAGCGTCATTCATTCATACATTGTATATAGTAATTTAAAGTGACCGTTCTATCATCACACCTTCTGTGCCAGTACTTCAGATTTGATCATATATAAATATTTGAGTCATAGGAATAAGACGGATTCTTTTTATTCCTGCATAAATTCTATATCTTGTATTGGTCAGAGGGTATTCATTTATTATTTAACACTAACGAAGCATTTGCACAATTGGCTTGAAAGTCCGATATGAATGTAATTACAATTATATACAGACATTATAAAAATAAATGCTTATTTATATATATGATTAAGTTTCAGTTGGAATGACGTTTAGTAAATTCTAGAAAAGTTCATCAGCGTCATTCATTCATACATTGTATATAGTAATTTAAATCGACCATTCTATCATCACACCTTCTGTGCCAGTACTTCAGATTTGCTCATATATAAATATTTGCATCGTAGGAATAAGGGGGATTCTTTTTATTCCTGCATAAATTCTATATCTTGTATTGGTCAGAGGGTATTTATTTATTATTTAACACTCGCAAAGCATTTGCACAATTGGCATGAAAGGCCAATATGAATATAATTACAATTATATACAGATGCTATAAAAATAAAAGCTTAATTATTAATTGATCTGAAAACTTCCAAAAGTCAGATAAAAGTCCATTCAAAATTTAGATTAGCTTGTTTATTAAACTTGTCAACTTTTGACGAAAGTTTTTAATTAATTTTATGATTTTAACAACTGTTCATTTCATATTGCTTATGGTAGAAGATCTCTTGGTTTCTGGTGTTAATTTCCACAGAGTCCTTATTTAAAACCATGTCTATCTGAAGGCAACCTTAGCTGGAACAATCCTGGTATTAAAGTCATTTCATTTGAGACAAGTGAGAGAGAGAGAGCGATATGTGCGTCCCATCGCTCTTCTCACAAAAGCAAGCTGGAAACTGTCAGTAAAATTGTATTTCTCTTTTTATAGTATCCACACAGATCCAACTAACAAAATGTCACTAATCCATCATTTTCATTAGGTCCAGGCTGAGGCTTAGTGCTTCCATTGGTCAAGCTAATTTTTCTTTATTCTCTTATCTAATTTTCATCTGACTTTTTAATTATACAAGAGCCCCAAGGCTAGCTTGCTTTTCAATTAATAAACAATCATTTCCATTTACAGATTACAGGAATTAATTAATACCTGTTTTTATTTTTACTTATGTTATTTCTTTATTAAGATATTTTTATATTTAAATCTTGTATTTTTTTATAAAAAAAATATGTTCCAATACTTTTTTTTTATTTATAAAAAAAAATATTTTTAAAGTTTTGCATCTGTGCAAATATATATACGTTTAACAACATTTTAGCTTTTAGTTTTTTTAATAGATTTTATTTTTATTTGCGAACTTTAAGATTTTATTTTAAATTAATGCAACGGCATATTTATATACCATTACAATATATATATATATAATATTATAAATCGATGTCTGTATTTCTTCATAATATATTTAAAATATATATATATATATATATATGAATCGTCAATTTAGCCACTTTCATTAGTAAATCACTTAACACTATATATATATATATATATATATGTGTGTGTGTGTGTGTGTGTGTGTGTGAATGAGAAAGAAAGAAAGAAAATTAACTTGGAGTTAAATCAACATATTCATGTTAAATTAATAAATCTGTTTTAAAATTATTTCAGATTTTTTCATTTTAATGTAATTTTAAAAATAGCATTAATTAAAAAAAATGCTTTGAAGTTGAATTTTAAAAATATTTTTTTGAATAAGAATAAAATTAAATGTGTTTTATTGTTTATAATTTTAAGACATCACTAGTCACAAAATGATAAACTCCTTATCAAACTAGGTTGTAATAAAATATATAAATTTTAATCAATTAATTAGAAAAAAAAATATTATTCAGGAATTATAATGATAGTATAGTGTACCGGTCGAAAATGTATGTCCATTTACCAAGATTTAGAATCTAAGCAAAAGTACCCCAAATCCAATTGTGCCCCAGATACCCAGGTCAGGAGCAATCATGAATTCTAACCTGTTAACTAGTCCTGAAATCTATAACACTACAGACAACACTCTACTGTGTTACTACATAAATTAATTATATCCCGGCCCATGCTACAATGTTTTACATAAGACTCAACTGGTGATGATGAGAGATTGAGTGAACCCAAGATATTGAGTTAAGAGCATACATAACTGTAATTATTAATAAGGAGAATCGAACAACTGGATTAAGTTTAAAAAACATAACTATTTATTTTAACAAAAATTCAAGAATTATATACATATACTCAATTTCACACTTTTAAAACTTTATTTTTCTTGCAAACATTAAAAAAAACTTGGTACAATTATTTTTATTTAGACAGATATGAATTTAGTGTGGCCATTACAATACTGATGTATATTTCAAATAGGATTTTATTCAATGTACAAAAATAAATTTATCTGGGTGATTGGTAGACGTTTATACATTTAGAAATACATGTAAAAATATAATAATAAGAGTTTCGCAGATTATAGTACTTGAATATAATGCCCTTGGCATTGGATACATATTTTCGTTTATGGACTTTATTTACAACACTAAAATGAGGATACTTTGTGATGAAAATATACTTAAAAACATTTATTTATTTTACATTTTCGACATTTAAGAATAGAATATAGCGAAACTATAATTGTGGAAACAGCTTATTCAATAAAGGGGAGGGCAGTTTCATGAGAGGTTGGATCTAAACTTCAACTAAAATATTACATATCATTACGTTTTATTTTGTCAAACAGGCTAAAAGAAAAACGAACTATAGGGAAATTGTGCTGCTAGCATAATAGCTGAATATTTGCAGATCCAATATTTTCTTGAGGTGCTTTATTATATTATGAAAGTAAACAGTCTAGCTGACTTGCCACCCCACATTTTGTGGAATCGTTTGACAAAAGGTCCTGGATGGAGATGGACTGGGCTGAGCTTTGCCGGAATTATCCCATGCATTGCTTTCATTATGCGAGTATATATAGATATGGTCTAGGGACATTCATTGCCCTGTTTATGACCTGAAACAAAGATGAGATGACTCGGGAATTCCGACACACATCTCTAGATAAAGCTTAATAATATGAAGAGTGGCCTATGCTAAAAACGCTATTATAATAATATAAAATGATTGGATTTAAAAAATAAATATAAAGCCTTAAATAGTTTAACAAATACATAATGACATGTTCAAATAATGACCCATGTGAGATAAAATCATTTATTAAAAGTTAACACTATAATTAATGAAGTGTGCATTTTTCCCTCTTCTTAAATCAATATTATCATGTTTAAATATAATATATAAATACTAAAATTCATGCACTTAAAAGTGTGAACAACAGAATACAATTTGTTCACCAGCCTTTTGGCGATGATAAATAAAGAAATTAATAAAACCTACATATAACAATATCCACCCCAGATTGCCAAGTATTTATATATTTTGCATACTTTTATGATAAAATATATTTTCTTAAAAAAAGCATATATTCATTTTACAAGAAAAACTCAGTCTTACGAACTATTTAGAAATAAACAAATAATAATTCATTAATCCCCCCTTCTAAATTCGTAGGACTGTGTTTGATTTGCATTTAAAAATAAAAGTTTAGTGAAAAATATAAAAATATCACTTAAAATAAATTATAACTGCACTAATTTATAAAAGGAGGTAAGAAGCATGAGTTGAATAAAATGCTTTATAGTAGTATTAGATAATCGATATAAAGAAAATAAATAATTATTAGTTTTAACATACTCGCCGATGAGCGAGTTAAAGAGATTAAATATACAAAAACATTAATTTAAAAAGAGTTTACAAGTTATAATTAAGGTAATATGATTATAATTACTTCGGGCAGGTTACTTTAGCATTCTAGGGAATACAGACAAATTTTGTATGGCAGACGGCATCCTTTGACATGTCTTTTGGCCTCGGCGTTCTTGGACAGCACAGGAAAACTTGAATGGTAGAAGCTACATCATGCATGGTAAAGATTGGAGCCGAAGACAGAGAGGAAGGTAGCTGAAGCCCTCAAAAATTACCCAGACATGTAGTTGGTTAAAGACTATTGACCTAATTCTCTGAGACAATATATTTTGGCCCTATTTATACAAAACTCTAAGGTGTTCAAAGAATGTTTTTTTTTTTATTAAATTTCTTGATCTTTAAATAAGAGAAACATTTTATCTATTGTTAGTGGAGATAGAATTGTTACATAACTGTCCAAAAATAATTTCAAATCAATTTCCAGATTGGAAATAGATTTGATAAAAAATGTTAATCTCTAATTAAAATCAATTAGCTTTGTTTTAAATTTTACTTTAATTTAAAACTTCCTTTTTAATCATGAAACAAAGAAATGTTTCCACCTCTTTAATATATATATATATATATATATATATATATATATATATATATATATATATATATATATATATATATATATATATATATATATATATATATATATATAAGCTCCGTTAATATATGTATATATCTGAGTCGCATTCATAAAAGTCAATGTTTAAAATTAAAGAAAAATTTTTAATTGAGATTTATATTTATAAACTTTTATAGATGCTTCTCAGAAATATATTATAGTTTATATACATGTGACGAAAAAACAGTGGGTTAAATGGTAGAACAGTGGAGCTCGATCTTGGGCTAAGATCGACTGCTACAATAGTTTTTATTTTTTTATTGTTTGTGAAAGTAAATTTCCACAGGATTTAATATTATTCCACAATAGCTACTAACAAATACATTACACACTAACAATTTTTAAGTGCCTAAATTTAATGTTTTATTATTTAACAAATATCAACTTCAGTACTTTTCTAAACATGTCTCCATTTTTCAAACATAAAGAAAAAAATAATAATTTTAGATCACAGTCTACATTTTCTGTAAATTTTCTGATTTAGCGATATCTTATATGGCTAGTAATTTAAACAGCAGTTATTTTGTTTATCTTTTTCAAATGATTATTTTTGATTTTTTTCTAATTGTAAGTAATGACATCAATAAAAAAATACAAGAAATTAATCAACAGTATCTGGTTAAACACATATCTTAATTTTAGCGATTTTGTGGGAATATTTTATTAATATTTTTATAAAAATATTTTGGCATGTATTATATATAATATATAAAATAAGAGAATAAATTTAAAATAATGGTTATATAAAGTAAATACTTTTCTCATGAGAAAAACATTTTGTAGCCTGTTTGTGTATAAACTTCTTTGCAGCCACTGCTTGTTATAAAATGTAAAACATATTGCAAAATATTTTTACATACTTCAGTATTATTCTTGCATTCTTAAAAAATATTATTGCTTCTTCTTTATTGCTGTGAGTATTAATGTCAACAAAATTAAAGAAGTCAGTATTGAATGTTCGATCTTTCACTAATTGTTATATTCAACATCCAATGACAAACTGCTATCTCATATGCCCTGCCAAAAATAAATATATGTGCCAAACAGTAAAAATCACTATATATATATATATATATATATTGATTTGTATATTACATATATTGTGAAACGAATACAGATATCAAACTTTATATATATATATATATATATATATATATATATATATATATATATATATATATATATATATATATATATATATATATATATATATATATATATATATATATATATATATATAATTGCCACACACTGCAAGCTAGGGTAATCAATGGATGCCGGAAGGTTTGTGCTTAAAATCCCCATCTAGTGCCAACTCATCCAATATCCCCAGATTAGTTTCTGGCTTATGGCCTTTGTCAGTGAGGAGCCTTGGATCTGAGAGCACTGCATCTAGATCTTAGGATCTAATGCAACCTTCCAGCAACCACCTTTTATCTCCATTTAACTACAAAACTATGAGTCTTAAACTGAAAACACCTTAATGTTTTCAATCCAAGACCATTAGCTTATATAGTCATATGGATCTGAACCCAGTTCAGTATCCATACATTTTGGTGTCTTTGGTTTTTTAATAAGCATAGCCACCACTATCCAATTAGGCAGGGTTGGTTTTAAGCCAATAAACATCACATGACCACTCCTTCTGGCATCCATTGATTACTCTAGCTTGCTGGGTGTGGCAATATATAGTAAGTGTTGCATGTCTTAACAACAGTTATACACAAGCATAAGAGGAGGTGGTCATGTGAAGTGTATTGGGTTAAAGCAGTAAAAATGTCTTAATAATAACCTATTATGTATTTCAAACTGAATCTGCAGCTACTATAAAAGTTACTCCAAAACAGTATTGTATTTGATGTGATGCCAGTTTTATGAAAAAAGTAAAATATTCCATGAAATATATTAAAATTAAAATTCATTTCTAAATAAAGTGGTTTCTACATGCAGAAATCTGAACACAGTTCAAAAATATAATAATCTAAAGTATGTCAACCATATATGTAAAAAAAAAACAACAATTACATCCATATTTAAATAATCTCTGTAACTCAGCATGTAAAATATTTTATTAAAATCCATAATATAAATTGTGCAGCATATTAAGAGAATAAATGCTAGTCAAATCAGTCATTAAAATAACATAGATCAAATGAATTACAAAACAATTTGTTTTGATTTTTACATTTAAATAATTCATAACTGATTACCCATGATTTCAATGTTCTTATTTTTATTTTGTTATTATTTAATATTTGTATATTAATGCTTTTCTTTGTTCTCACTAGATTTATACTTTCAACTATCATCTTAATATTATAACATTATTATTTATCAGAATATAATAAATTTGATCTTATTTGATAGATATTTTTGTTTAAAAATTAAATAACTTTTTTTAATAATCACATTTGATTTTTGGAATTATTATAAAATTATATTTTAATCAGAACAAAGTGATGTCACATCATCAAATTTCAGGTGGAGCAGATTCAATTTTTAAAATGAATGTGTTTAATGTGTGCTTTAATAATCTGAATGACTTATTCTTAATATCTAGTAAATCTATCAAATTATTCTTTAAATGTTTAATTTTTTATATTTTTTACAATATCACTAAATGTTAATATAGACTGTTTAAGTTATAATATATCTAGACAGTTGTATTTCTCATGGTCTTAATTTCTATGGTAATGTTGCACAGAATATAATCTCAAAAATTTTGAGATCATCAACCACATAATAGGCACCAATTAATATATACTTTGAAGACCCACTTATTTGATTATACTGACATTTATTGACTTTTTTTAAAATTAAAATATTAGAAAAAAATAAACATGAATTTTAAAGCAGTAAAAAAAAAGCTAGGCAAAAAAACATGGCCAAAAATGCAAATACAATTTTTTGACTTCTGTATAATTGCATATGAGATTAATAATACTTGATTGAGTATAAATTCTTGGTAAAATAAACAATTAATAGGCAGAAAACAGTAAACAAATGTTAAACAAATGTAGAAATTAATAACAATGTTTATTAATTAAAGTAAAATGATATGTAAAACCAACAACATGTAAATAAAAAATTTAAAAAAATACATAGCTCCCATTAAGGAATTGATTTGAATAGAGGTGGCTCATTATAATATTAGTAAATTGAATATAGCCTTTTTTAAGTAGTTAATATATTTGTCAGTTGATTTCTATTCTTCCATTATTTCTCTCTTCAAATTAACTTTTTGTTCATTAAACTAATGAATTATTCTATAATAGAACTGTTCTTATACTCCGCACAATTCAGATGTGTGCATAAACCTTTGAAATGACATTAATTATTAATTAAGCATTGGCATATTTTATTATTAATCCAGATAACACGTTCTGAAATTTTATAACTAAGTTCATTTGTGGTGTAAGACTCATGTCATGAGGAAAAAAGCAAAAAAAAAAAACAATAATAAAAGCAAAAAATAACCCATGTTAAACAAAAGTGACAAATACATAAAAGGCAAGTGAAGTTTCACTATGCTTGACTCAATGTGGAATCAATAAAACTTTCAATTGTCAGTTCTAACTACTTAGGTTATGACAGAAACAAATATATAAAATTGACTGGTCATAAACATTGCTGAACTCAAGGCTGAATCAGAATTCACTTATATCTAACTGTAATGTGAATGATTCAGGGAAGGCCAAATACATAAATAAACCTGTATTGGGATTTATAAAGGGATCATGTATATATTTCTAGCATGTTGGAAGTGATTTCTATGACAAGATAAGCAGTTGTCAAGTACAAGAGGACATTTTTATAGCAAACTTAGATTAGCTTGGAGAAAGAGGTTCATGTTTGGAGAGAAGTTTATCATCCAGAGTTTATCCACATATATTTTCAGATACAGCAAATGGAAAGATTCCTGAGTTCATTTTTTTTCAAAAGGATATTATAATGACAAGTAGATTATAGCAGAGTCTAATAAGATCTGCAGAATAAACAGGCAGCATAATTTCAAAGCAATATGAAATAATAATCTGAATGCTTTTTGTTGGCTTTTTATATAACTCATTGCTTATTGTTCTACACATTCAAGAATTTAGATAATGTTCTCAAATAGCAAACTTTTTATTTAAATATTTCAGATAAATAATTTTGATAGACTCTTAATTAATAAAAGGGAATAAAAGTAAACTTTTTCAGATGAAGCATTTTCGTTAGATACTATAACATTTTTAACAAAAAAATAACAAAATTGCTTGTAAAGTTTGTTCGTTGAAATAAAATTGTTACATTAAATATGAGCTAATTTAAAAATCTTTTACGATTAGTATGCGTTTTATCTTAAATAATTAAACAAGAGAGTTTTTGAACAACTGACTGTATGATAAATAAATAAGAACAAAAATAGTAGTTCTACCCCCAGTTTATATCTCCATGTAATAAGGTTTGTATATGTATGGTCTTAATTTTTAAATTGTTTCAAAATGGCAGGAACAACGTAGCTTTTTTTCAGATAGCAAATTATATGGCTATACATTATTTGATATCTGGTAGTTGTCTTACTATAATTTACTAAATAGGAAATTTGCATGTTAATATGTCTTGTTCAGATTATTATGAATCATCTTATAATAATATCAATAACAAGACAATTGTAATAAGAATTAGTTTATCTCCTAAAGATTGAATTGCCATATTACAAGTGACTCTGAGAAACAATTTATTTTTTAAAATTATATACAAAAATACAAATATTTATTACTATTTGTTTTTTACACAATTAAACAAGCAAACAAATAAGAAAGAGGCAAATTCAAACTGTTGTCTTTTATTCAAAAATTATATATATATATATATATATATAGTGTGTGTTTTGAATAAATATATATAGATTTATTCAAAAATATATATATATATATATATATATAGTGTGTGTGGCCATCTGAATGGGCACAAGGGTTTAAGATACTTTGTATCTTAAATAAATAGTAGTTATATTATACTAAAAAAAATGAAATAGTCTTAGAATTTTAATTTTTTTGCTGGAAATTGTTTAAGGCTTAAATATGGATTGCTTATGCAGTTTATTGACCACTTTATAAGTATTTATTAGTATTATTGTGGTTAATAAGGTATTTAATGTAAGGAAAGCGGGTTGTTTATTAATGGAATTGATACATCTTGTTAGAAAGTTGCAAAGTTATCCTGTGTTAGTATAATATTATTTGAATGGTTTCAAATATCATTTATTCTTTAATTCTTATCCTTTTTGATAACAGTTAATAGCAGTTTCAATTATATTTAGTTAATATGGTTCAATATTTAGGTTGTAGTACATGTGTATGCATGTATGATTCTGCATTATGTTTCATTTCATTTTCATCTTTAATAACAGCAAACAATAGTACATTAAGAATAAAAACATTTAAATAAGAGTAATTATCTCAAATAATTTAACAAATATATATTTCTTTCCAATGATTATTAGATAGTTAGATCAATGAATTATTTTATAAATTGAATAAATTATTAATCATTTTATTTGATAGTTAATTAATATTCATTTTTCTTTCAAGTTTGTAAAAGCTATTTATTTTATTATTTGTATTTTTTTTGTCTTCATTTAGTTTTAAAAAATCAAAATGATTTTTTGTTTTTGAAAAAGATTTGTTTTTGCATATGTAATTAGTTAGTTAGCAAGATGTGTGGGAGTAAACTTTGGAAAAGGCAAATGAACTTGCCAGAAGAGAGTTTGTTTTTAACAAAGATCTCCAGTAGAAAAGTGGTTCTTTGTAATGTAATTGTAACCAGTAAACAGTGGTTCATGTATTGTAAAAATTAAAGCCAGTTGCTGAAGTCAAATTGACTTTGAAAAGACTTTAGAGTAAAAACTACCAAAAGAGCTTCAGAAATTTATTATGAAAAAAATAAAAATTATAAATGCAATTCTAAGGTTTTAAAAAAAAGGTATGTCAGTTTGATTAATTCTCTTCGATTTAAACATTTCTGAATTAATCCCTTTATAACTATTACTCTTTTAAAAATGTGTGTTAATAACATCCAGTTTACATTATTCATTTAATTGCCATTTTAAATAAGAATGGTTTACATAAATATTATTGTTGTATCATTAAGCAACGTGTTATTTTTTTGATATATATGGAGAACACATGCAGAACTGTTCTATAGAATATGTTTTAATTTCTCACTATTTTTCGTGTAGTGTTCTGTGTGAAGATTATACATAGACTTAAGAATGTGTCTATTTTGATAGATCATACTATGTTTAAGTTCATCATAAGGAGATAACAGTATTCATTTATTTGATATTTCTGGAGCTAATACGTATTTTTAAAATTAAGGAAATAAAATGTAAGCTACTTCTGTTTAAATTGAATAGAAGAACAGAAATGTGGGTAATTTTTGTTCTCTTCAATAAGGATGGAATATAAAACAAAGCATTATTAATTATGGAATTACTAAGGACAATTTAAAGTATTATTAAATGCTATTCAGAAAAATACTAAGGATAATCGCATATTTAATTCAGAACTGCACAGAGAATGTCTTATATTTTCAGTATAATAAAGAAGAAATTAACTGCTTGTGTATGATTTGGTACCTCGAATAGATATGCTATGAACACTGAAAGGTGCTGGGCATATTTAAGTTATGCTTATATATTTTTTACTTTTACTGCAGAAGTGCATTTTAGTTTTAATTCAGTTTGGAATGTGTCCCATATTGTTTCGTAAACCTGGAACCAAGCGTTGCAAGTGAGCTTTTATTTTAAATTACAAAACTAATAACCTTTGTTTCTTTTTTTTATTGTTTGTCATAATTAATATATATAATAGGTAGATAGGTTTAATTATTGTTATGTTCATTTATAATCTGTGTTATTTTGATTTTTGAGACCGTCTCTGAAGCGTATCTAAGTGAGGAGTACGCTGGTAAAAATTGATTGTGTTCAAACAGGTCTTATTATTCTTTTACGAAGGTAAAAGAAATAATTTTTTTTTAAATATATTATTAGAGAGGTTTACATTTATTTTGTATAATTTATTATTTCAAAGTGAAAATTTTGTTCTTTGTTTAAATCAACGAACTTATAATAGAAATAGTTTGTTAGATATAAAAAGTGTTTGTTCGTAATAATTAGAACCGTTAAATTTTAAAAAGTAACCTAAAGTCTATTAAATTAAAAGTTATGCCTTAATGCAATATTTAATTATTGTATTACCTGCTTAGTGTGTAATTTAGAGTTAATATTATATACACTTTTTATTTGCGGGTGTGAGTTTGTTTTGCACATTTATAATATTTGTTTGATAAAGTATAGTTTGTGAATAAATTTATGCATAAATTTTGTGCATTGTCATATTCTACTGAGTTGAATGGATTGGTATATTATCTGTATGTATTTATCTGCCAGTGTGTATTTATGATGTTCAATATTTAGATAAGCTATGAGAATAGAAAGAAATTTGATTGCGTTATAATGTCTGTAGGAATAAAAGATATTGCTTATTTAGTACATGTTAATAATTTTCCATGAATAGAGCCTAGTTTATTTTATATGCATATGATTAATGATACTTTTTTGAAGTGATGTTCTTAGGGCCCTAATGATGAGGAATTAAATCCCCACCAGTAATGTATTTAGAAGTTGATGAGTTATTGTTGAAATATGATTAAATGATGTTTAGGAAATTATGTGATATTTTTCTTGGATTCTTGGTAATGAATTATTGTAGAAGTGTTCAGTAAGAGTTATCTGCTCCTCATGTAGATTCCCCTTATAATGTATAGTATATATAATCATGAAAATATAGCTTTGTGTTTATTAATATGTGGCTAGATAAATTGTTAGATTAACTCTTGATGTAGTATTAGTGTCATATTTTTATTGATGAATTATGACATTGTTCGAAATAAAATAATTGTATGATATTTTCTTAATGAATGAAGAGTTTATAGAAAAGATTGTTTAACATTATTGCTGCTTGAATGTGCACACACACGCATAATATAAATAATATCGCGTTTATAAAGTATAGAATTATTGAAATTAAAATGAGAAATAAATGCTTTTGAAATATACTACATTCATTTAATAGAAGTATAAAGTATTAAGATTAAAACGGGAAATGTATTTATTTAAATAATGTTACAAATCATCAAATCATCAGAATAAACATGATTTTGTGCTATAAATGAAAGGTATAAGTAATTGAAAGTGATTATTAATCAATTAGAGAAAGTTGCTTTGCTGAAAGCTAAATATAAGTATTTTTTTTTATTTGGTTAATCAAGAGTAATATCCTCTCAAAAGTATTTTTTGTGTGCTAATAATATAGCATGTTATTTATTTATTGTCATATAGATGAAAAATGTAGGCAAAGCCTGTGTTCGAAGTCAGGATATTTAAACTTTGTTATTAATTTGCTTTGATAGTAGGGATAATCCCAAACTGATGCTAAAAATAAAAAAAAATATTTGATAATCTAAATATATGTAAAACAAATAGTCCATTTGTAAATATTATGTTAAACCAAGTTTATTTGTGATAATAAATGATTTGTTTAGTTATTTAAAATCTTAAGAACTATGTCTTGAGTTATTCTTGTGTACATTCGTATTTCCATTTCCACATCTCCACATTTCATAAATCTATTATAAAACAGATATATTATTTTACAGTTATAATATTAAATTTGCTAGTGTCTGACAACATTGTATTTTTAATCCAAATATTATAAAGAGTTTTGCCACTTGATAAACGTATTAGAAAGGTTGCCAAGTCAGTATGTTTGTGAGATGATGATATGAGATTAAAATACCCTATCTCTGTCATAATCTTATTATTGAAACACAGTAAAATATTTAGTCAATTTGTTTCATTATATTTCATCATACTTTATAAATATAACTTGTGGGCCAATGTAGTTTATTTAATTCAACTATGTTTGTTACATTTCATGAGATCTTATTGTTTATTTCCTGATTGACATTAAAGTAGATGTTTAGATTATAATATGCCAAGTCATAGAATTGTTAAGAGTATAATTATAGCAAGCTGAAATATGTTATACTTGGATGAAGGAAGAAATTAAGTTTAAAGTATATTTTTAATAGACTGTACTAAGTAAACATTATGATTCTTTATTATACAATTAATTAACAAAGGAATTTACATTATATTGAATATTTTGTAATATTTCTTCTTTTATTCATTTATTATCATATATCTTATGAACTGCCTATAGCCTCCCACTGAGCTGAGCTCAACATAAACTTAAATATAGAGTCTCAGTAATAATTTTATATTATATCTTTTGTTATATTGTTCTATTCATTAATGGAATTGGCGCCTGGGCATTTCGCTTATGTAATGTATATGAGCGGTGTTGGGAGTGTAGGTTATAATATAGAAGCAAGTCTGTGTTTTATTAGTATTTATATATGAATATGATGTCTTTTTTAAACAAAAATAATTGTTTCAATTTTTCAATCGTTTTATTTTTGCTTGAATTTTTAGATTATCTATTATGCTAAAATAAAAAAAATGCAGTATCATCATTTAAAATACAGTAATATTTATATACAACCCTGATAATAGCCTTTTAAATAATTCATGACTTCTTGTTCTCGCCATAATTGCATTTAAAAATGAAGAAACAATGTCTTTTACAATCATATTAACAGTTTCGACATCAACGTTGATGTATAATTACCACAATCTGTAGATTAATCATTTATGCACTAAGGTTAAACTATTATTTGAAGGTAGATTTAGCAATTAATTTTTAACAGAACTCATAATTGAGAGAAAAACAATGATATAATACATCACTGATTGTAATTAGTCATTGATCATAACCTTTTAAACTAATTTGCAAAAAAATCGTATATTATGTTCGATGTAATGATTAGAACGTTATTATCAAATTAAACATCTTGCTGTAGCAACATGTTATAAAACTTACATATGTGTGTGTGTTTTGTTTATATATATATATATATATATATATATATATATATATATATATATATATATATATATATATATATATATATATATATATCATGTTATTTGATTTTATTATTACAACCATCATCTCATCATAGCCATATAAGCAAACGAGCACATATGCTTTATCCATTTGTCACATTATACATGCATTTTGGGAGAAACTGCCGCTCATCATCATCAGATGAGTTAAAGATATCAAACATCATAATCTCTATGCACAAGTATATATATTTCAATGTCACAGTAATAAATAATATCATAAAATTTCCAATCTTCTTATACACATACCAATACTATTTTTAATCCAAAACTTTACTGTTACAGTTTTGACCGTCCTGCAGTCATCATCAGAACTATAATATCCAAATATATAATCATACAATCAATACAATTTATACACATATTTATATACATAATCAAAACATACATCTTAACCAGATCTTATAAATAATATTTTTCCTTTTTTTCTACTCTTAATTAATTTTATTTTTTATTAATATTATTTTATTATTAAATTATTCTAAATGTATTTATTATAATTTTAAAACTTCAACTTTTAAACTCTACTATTTAACTGATCATTTTATTATTAACTTAAAGTTTTAAATTATAATAAATAGATTTAGAATAATTTAAAAATAAAATATTATAAATAAAACAATAAATTAATTAAGAATAGAATAATAAAATGAAAAATGATTATTTATAATGGTCAAGTTAAGATATTTGCTGTGTTTATGTATATAAATATGTGTATAAAATGATTTTATATTATGATTATATATTTGGAAATTGTAGCTCTGATGATGACTGCAGGTCAGTCAAAACTGTAAAAAAAAGTTTTGTTGTAAAAATAGTATTATTAATTGTATAAATAGATTGGAAGTGGTATGATATGGAAATATCAAAATCAATACATAAAAAAAGAATGATGAAAAATAATTTGTATTGAATAATATGTAATAAAATAGACATAGTTTTAGTGCTTGGAAGTTCATAAGAAATTTAAATCATAGCAATATTATTTTTGAAATGAAAAATGAATTATGTTTTGTTCACAGGCCAGATGTTATAGGGCAGTAGACTAGACAATATAAATTATTCAGGTTTAAACCATCCATGCTATCTTATTCTAATTATATTCTAATTAAAATTAACAGGGTAAAGTTATTTTTTTATTTCGCTTTATACAACCAATTAAATACTAAAAATAGAATTATCAAATCATGCTATCAGTAAATAATAAATACCAAATAGAACCAACAGACACTGTCTTAAAGTGCTAATATTAATAAAAATTCATATAATGTTAAAAGAAAATTCTATTTGTTATTGTTTTCAAGATAGATTGCATTAAAAGTGTGATGGTAGCTCTAAACAAACTTATTATCATTATTTTCTTATGATAAATGCTACAAAAGAAACATTCAAAATATTTATATAAATATTGTCCTCACCTCCAGGCTGGTTTTAAGCTTAAGACTTAAGTATTAGATAAATTCTTAGATTGAGTTGTTAATTTGAATGTTGTGTCCTAGCTCCTCACTGAAGAGAGTTATAGCTCAAAACTGACCTGGGGATGAGGTCAACCTTAGATACACATTTAGAATGTGTTCTTTTGTGGCATTTATCATAAAAAATAATAATCATAATAATGATAATAAGCTTGTTTAGGGTTATTAACAATCTATATATAGTAATAATAAAAAGTCAGATGTCACATGACTTATATATAGCTTGCACTTACAAATACGTAAAATTAAGAGCATGCTAATGATGAGCTCTAAATAAGCTTTTTTTTATTTTATGATAAATGCTATTACAAGAAAAGGCATTCAAATTTTCTATACTTATATATATATATATATATATATATATAAGTATAGAAAATAGATATATATATATATATATATATATATATATATATATATATATACTTCATTGTATCAATATCTCATACTCTGTAGTCAAGTTGCAATCTTTAAGTGTTCATATATATTCAATGTACCATTAGTAAGAATAGATTTCCATTCTTGCTATTAGAAGGTGTGAAGGTTGCCTTGACAACAGTGAAAAATATTGATTACTATATTTCACTATGAATATTTAGGTGGTTACTGGTTGGAATCTAATTACATCATTATCCCAGATTAGCTTTAGGCACTATTTCGCTTATTATTTCTAAATAATAACCTCTAACATAAATGTTTAACTTATATAGGTTAAATTATTCTTATATATAATAAAAAGAGAAGAGAGAATTTATGCAAAAACACAACAATATTTCAAACATGCATTTTTGAAGCTATTTGAATAGTTATATAATAAAAAAATGATCAATGATGGACCGTTCACAATAAATTATAATATGTGTATAAATAAATCCATATTCTTTTTAAAAACTGACATATTATTACTTTAAAAATTTACTCCAAATCCGTATCAATCCAAAACTTTTATAAATATGAATAAGATGATATAAGACAATTCCACAACATTGGATTTAAAGCCATATTTTCTTTTTTAGGTGGAGAAAAAAATTTCAGGTAACAAAAAAGATCATTTCATTCAAATTCTGGGAATTAAAGGATCCTGAATAGGATAATTTCCTAATTCCAACACTTATACATTCTTGCAGTTGCAGATGTTATTAATATATGATAATAATATATCTTAAAAATATCAATCTGCACAAGACAAGTAGTGTTTTATTGGTTTTATAAATGAATCTAAGAAACATTGTAGGTTTATTTTTATTTGCCTGATTGTTTTTATATAACTGTTGAGTTTTTATGAAAAAAAAAACAATAAATAAATATTAGTAATCATGCATTTGTGGTTGTTAGGAGACAGTAATGCTCCCAGTTAAGGCAGATTTTGTTGTCCAAAAAGAGAAAAGCAATAAAAAATCATTGGATTGGAACACTAAGCTGTCATTTGATAATGAACTTTTATTTAAATATGTACAATTTCTGTTTTTTTTTTTTTTTTTTTTTTTTTTACAATTAGAGATTTCAGGGATTAAAAACATTTCTAATACTAAATGGAATCATTATTGGAATATATGAAGGGACATTTGATTTAAACATGTACTTATATTTTACTCCAACAGCACACATACTGGAAAAAAAACAGTGGAATAGGATTCTTTATAAATCAATTTAGAATAACAACATAGTGGAAAGTGATAGTGTATCAGACAGAGTGGCAAGATTTGTTTTTTGTTTTTTTTTTACTTTAATGAAAGTTATCACATACTAATAATTCAGGTTCATGATCCAATAAGTTCTAATTGTAATAAAAAACTAAAGAATTTTATATGAATTTACAAAAGGTTATAAGACCAAATAACATCCTAGAATGGTCATCAAAGAGTTTAATACATAATTCTTGTGAGAATATGTGGTGTATATATTCTGATTATTAAAATGGAAAAGGACATTGATTTGTGTAGATTGTTTTTTTTTTTTAGAAAAGTACTAAATCCAGCTGAAGGTACTCCATAATTGGATTATAATTTGAGTAATACAAGGTATACATTTTAAAATCATATATTTCTTAATAAATTAAACACAAAAAATGATCACCAGTTAGTGAAATGTAAGATGAATGTCTGCCAAACTATAGAGACAAAATTTTTTTATGGAAAACTGTATTCACTGTTGAATCCATAACCTTCAAAAATGGTCAAATGAATTTAAATTATGGTTTGAAAAATCGTTTTATAGTATTGACAGATTTTGAATATGGTTCATATTTATGTGAAATTATCATTAAGGTCACTGATACAATATTAAGAACTGTGACAAGCACGGCCAATACATAGATTCAACACTTTATTAATAAATTTACTACTGAGACAATACATTGTATAAAGAAAAAAATGAATATGAAAATTTATAAAAATTTCCATAAAAAATTGACAGTGTACAGATTTTTAAAATGGTAAAAGAGCAGTTATTAAAAAACATGAAAATATAATTGTGATTTACCAATAAAAGTTATAGCAAAAATTAAAATTTCCCAAAGTGCATAACATCTTGCTATTGATAAAAAATATTTGTGCAATGAGAAAATGGAACTATTGCTATAAAGAGTCATAACATCATAAAATATAATGAAGAATTATATAGTAATGATGAAAAGATAAAATATTTTTTTGCAATTATTATAAGATCTGAAATATTCAACATTCTAAATGAAGAATTGAAAGATGCAAATCTGTCTATAAAAATAAAAAAGCTCCATCATATAGGCATATTGTAATTAATATCTTAAAAGAAGCAGGTGAAACAAGAACACAATTGTTGTCAATATTTGTTTAACAAATGTATAAATCAGGGATGGCCAAGACATTGACTGCAGTCAACCATGTCGATTGCCATATCTGGAAGTTGAATGAATACTTTCTTTTTTTTTTCTTTTTTGTAAAATTGATATCTAATTTCATTTAATTCAATTCTAAAACAATTTTTTTCTCTCTTTTTTTTTATTTGTTTTTACTTCAGGACCACTTCTAAAAATAATTATTTATAGGTAATTTAGAATTGTAATTTAATACATATTTTATAACTTGACATGGATAAATTATAATATTAGTGGGAGCTGAGATCATTTAATAATCATTGAATAGGCTGACCACAAGTGTTTTCTTGTCTACAAAATGTTTTCCTGCAGTTTTAGGTGAAATATTTTAGAATTAAAAATGGAAGCTAAGGAAGTAAATGGAGATTTAGAAACATTGTGATGGTTCTTCTAAATAATGTTTAGAGGTTTATGAAATGGTGCAAAAGTTATCAACAACAACAACAGCAATAATAATAATAATAATAATAATAATAATAATAATAATAATAATAATAATAATAATAATAATAATAATAATAATAATAATAATAATAATAATAATAATAATAATAATAATAATAGTAGTAGTAGTAGTAGTAGTAGTAGTAGTAGTAATAATAATAATAATAATAATAGTAGTAGTAGTAGTAGTAGTAGTAGTAGTAGTAGTAGTAGTAGTAGTAGTAGTAGTAGTAGTAGTAATAATAATAATAATAATAATAATAATAATAATAATAATAATAATAATAATAATAATAATAATAATAATAATAATAATAATAATAATAATAATAATAATAATAATAATAATAATAATAATAATAATAATAATAATAATAATAATAATAATAATAATAATAATAATAATAATAATAATAATAATAATAATAATAATAATAATAATAATAATAAATGTGGTTTTAATTTCTCCTTATTTGTAAAAATGAAAATACTTAATTGTAAATTATTAGAGAAAAAATATAGTTAGTAATAAATTTGGCTGAACGTTTTCGAGGAACCGTGCCTAATAATAATAATAATAATAATCACCATCAGATAGTAAATAAATTTTTTGTGTCATGATGGAGCAGTTGAACCAGATACTTTATACATTTCAAAAGCAGCCATCAAAAAATCAACATGAAAATATATATTTTTAGAGATTTTTTTTTAAAAAAATAAAATCATATTTAAAAATTTTGTAATTTATTTATTTATTTATTAAGAGTATATGCTATAGCTCACATATCCCATCATATTTTTCATTGTATATAATTTTAAATTGAAAAGAGTCTTGGTTAAGATAATTATTTTTCTTTTGCACTTTAGTTTTAATCTATTTTAAAAACTGAGACTTTTTTATCATTTACTGAGATGTAAATAATGTTTGAGAAAAGGTAAGAATCATAGTCAGATTTTGTTTTAAATAAAAATTATATGGGAGATAAAGAATAGCCTTGGTTAAATTTGTAATGAATATCACATGGAAAATAACAATTTGATATAAAAACTCCATGTTTTGATTGCAATGATTATAGCTTTTATATTTTCTAATAGTAATCTGCTGACATATATAACTTTTATGTTCTCTAATTACAGACTACTGATAAGAACAGAAATTAGGGATTTTCTAATTGATAACATGGTTTGCTGAAGTTAGATTTTTGCTGACTGCTAATAGTATTTGCTGCTTGCTATGTTCAGAAAGGATTGCTATGCTAATTTCCAGTAGAAGATGAGAATACATTGCAACATTGGAAATAGTGACTGTCCATCCAAATGGTAGAAACTAATTGCCTTAAATAATAACATTAAAAGTATGCCATGGTGGAGCTTTTCAAGACAAACCCCAGAGGTAGAAATTGTGTCATTATGATCATGCCCTAATGTTCTAGTTCATAACTGATCTTGAATATTGTCTTCATCATCTCTGACCAGATTTATGGTGATCCAAACCTTTGTAATGATGTCTAGATAGACATAAACAGTGCACACTGCTGGAAGAAATCAGCTGGACAGTACATTATGTCTTGAAGGTAAACAAACATTTTATATCAGAACCAGTGTTTAAATATCTTTGCTTCAGTCTCTGCCTAATATAAAAAGGTATGTGGATCTATAATAAATTATTTGTAATAATTTAAATATTATTAATCACTTTATATAAATATTTGAAAACTAGGCACTCTTCACAAACTTGGGAGCTTAATTGTAGGTATAGGGGATAAATATCAGATTTTCAAGCACTCTTCAACTATCCAAACTATCTCATACAACTAATACACATGACCACACACATGTAGAAGAAATGAATAATAACCAAATATAAGTATTTTGTGCTAAACCAGAACTCATCAGTTGGTCCAGATTATCATCCCCCATATATATATATATATATATAAATCAGTGCTCAGTTATTAAGATAGAAAATATTCATACTTTAATGGACATGCTTCAATCCATTCCAACCTACAACTTTTTAGCCATCGATTTCATTGAAAATCTGATGATGACAACTCAAATGGGCATGGCAATAATATTAACATCAGCATGGAATTTGAGTTTTCATCATCATATTTTCAATGATATGGATGGCTAATTACTTATATATAATATATATATATATATATATATATATATATATATATATATATATATATATATATATATATATATATATATATATATATATATATATATATATATATATATATATATATTATTTGTATTAGAGCATTAGCTTATGATTTTCAATTTTAAATTTCTTGGTCAGACAGCGTATTGTGAGTTTACATTAGTTTATTTCTTTATTATTATGAAATGATAATAAAAGCTTT
The DNA here is from genome assembly GCA_028023455.1 of Epiperipatus broadwayi. Lineage (NCBI taxonomy): Eukaryota > Metazoa > Onychophora > Udeonychophora > Euonychophora > Peripatidae > Epiperipatus > Epiperipatus broadwayi. Next base: position 29,907 of record JAQFVV010007744.1, read on the forward strand.
AGCAAATATCAGTAGTTTTTTTTTATCTCACTTGTTTCCTACTTGAAATTAATGTTGTTAATGTGTATTTGTATTTCTTACAGATCTTAAAACTTTTGGCTAGCGATTTATCGAATATATAGTTCTGTTTTTATTAAACTGTAGAGATTTTGTTTTCCTTATTTTTTTTTTTATATATATATATATATATATATATATATATATATATATATATATATATATATATATATATATATATATATATATATATATATATATAATCTTTTCTTTTTGCTTGTATGGAGTTAACCTTAAGTGTCATATTTGTAACAATTTGTTATGGACATTTAAAAAAGGTCATAAGTCATCCTTGTTTTGTACCATTGTTTTCACGGGGTTAAGAAATGTTTGCTCCATGCTGTTTATTGGTTTTGATACAACATTAGCTTTCTTGAAACCGTTAAACAAAAGAAAATAGAAACTAAAGACTAGATAGATCACTAGCAGAAAGATTCTGATAAATCCCTTTAATTCTTAGACAAGAGAACAAAATTATCTGCCAAAGTATTTTATATACCGCAATATTCACTTGTAGTCTTTGACAAAGAAATTTGAGAAATTTATGTTAAACGATTATATTTTATTTGACTAATATTTTTTTTGTATTTAATAAATTATTTTAAATGGTTAATAATTATAATTGCTTTTGAATGTTGTTTGTTCAGACAAAGTTAAACATCTCTTTCTCTCCCTAGTCTAGCTGGTAGCATTTATCATTATCAAATTTTGATCACCATATATCAAATTATCCATATATCTATAATATAAGTTTGCTTGTCTACCTAATGTTATTCATATTATACAGTTTATAAATGATACAAACATAAGTGTCTTTTATATAGTTGAAAAATGTGAAACATTTGTAATGAAAACTTCAGTCAAACAAAAATGTTTACTTGATCAAGTTTTAAAGCAGTTTTTGTAACTGTGTATAGGCTTTTTAATAAAGCATGTATAAAATTCTTATAGATATTTTATAATGTTATTTTTAATCCTGAATCCATTAAAAGTAAAGGAAAAACTTATTGGATTATGGATTTACAACATGCTGATGGCTGAGATATATCCAAAAAGAATTCACAAAATATTTTTAATATTTTGAAGGAAACATTTAAAAACTTTGCTTTATAAATAATGTTCAAAAAACTCATTATAAAGGCATTGAGCAAACTTTAGCTTGGTTGATTATTAGCATCAATGTAAAACCATTTAAAATCCTTCAATAGTTTTAGAATTACAAAAGTCGGTTTAGATGTTGTAATAAAATGTAGACTACAATAAGCCTTTATTACTTTTAACATTTAAGAGTGAATTTTATTATATGAAAATAGTTAACTTAGCTTTGTCAAAAGTTGTCACTTTTCTTAATTTGTTGTGTGGAAGTGAGACAGACATAGGTACACTATATATGCATTATAAAAGCATTAGAACAATTTCATTTAAGAATGCTAGATAAAAATTTAAAAATTCAATCACATTATTATAAAAGCAATCAATATGGTTTTGAACTTGTGGGATATTATATCATGGAGTTCATTGTTGTAAAATCACACTTTTATTGAATAGATTCTGTAAATCAAATCAACATGCAATATTACCATGATTTTCATCATTACCATGATTTTCATCATTGAGGCAGACCCCTATATTACAATGATTATGTCAAAGTTATGCTAAAATACTGCAATATCAATTGCTTCATTGGAAACAAATGGAGAAATGCCGAATATATTATAGAGCTACCATTTCGATGGTGTAGAAGTTTTTTTAAAAATACAAGATTTATTTTGAAGAACTAGATCACCAAGTATTTAATAACCATAGACAAATTGACTGTTATAACTATTGCAATCTGTACATTTAAATTCACTTGTGGTTTATAAAAATTGTTTGCATAATCAATGAAAAACTCAATCCCACAGCAGTTTATTTTTGTTTATGAGTGATATATATATATATATATATATATTGAAACAGACAGATCGAATAATCGATCTTAGTTTCATGGTTGTCATTTAAGAACGGTAATTCTAAACCACTATTTACCCGCAATGAGACTTTTTCTATTCCAAGCCACATAAATTTTAAGTTATTTATTTTGTGTTTGTTTAAAAAGAATTTAATGTAAAGAGTATGAGTATAAATGTCACAAATCATGATGAATAATATTTGTGTGTGTGTGGTTTGTGGATTTATATTAGCTCAATTTAAAAGTTTAAATTGCGTGGATATTTTCTTTAAATTTTAACTTTGCAAATTATACAAAGTCATTTAAAAATGCTGATCAAAAGTCACATTCCTTTGATCAGTATTTTTAATCAAAATCTTACTTGTACAAAATGTATACAATAATTAATTTGTACTTTGATAAATTAAGATAATGAATTTATATTTGTATTCACAAATTCCGATGTAATTGTTTTGTCAATCTAGAATCATGTATTAAATTTAAAAATAAATGAAAACCGAACAATGGAAATGAAACGTAGAACTCTTATCAAGAAAGGCAAATGCTATTGTATAGTCAAAAATTAGATATTGCTGGAGGCCGGAAAATCAAAGGAGGCGGAGTCATGAACAAAAACTAGGCAGAAAGGTCAACCGTAGCCATCTTAGATATAAGATAGACACTCTAACTTTTGAATTGGCTGTGCTTAGATCGTCTCAAGCTACAAAAGTAGTTGTTCCAGAGAATCACTTCAACCGTTATTAGAAGTTGCCGGTAATAATAATGATGGGAATCCAAAAGCTGATTCCTGTTCTGCAATTTAAATCTTTCAGTACTGCTGATCTGTAATATTTTCCGTGCTTCCAGTCTTCAAATTCAACATTTAAATTAACCATGCCTTTCTAAGAAATTCAAAATGCGCGCCTACGTTCTTATAATCACGAAGAGAAGGGGAAAAGAATGGTAACTTTTGTTACATGAACTTTTAACTTTCCTCTCAGTAATAATTTTATATTTAATCTGTTAACCTACTTAATTGCATTAAATTTCTTGTTTTCCATTTGAAAATGTTAAAAAACTTCAGTAAATTTCTTCTCTAATATTTTTGTGCTCTAGTCTTTAGATGATAATTATTAATATTTGTGCCTACTAATAATCCATTTGTGAATACATTTATATTTTTACTATTACTTATTTTAAACAAAGATGCAATAATAATATTTCTCAACTCTAATTAAATCAGTAAGTTTATCTCATAATATTTATTATATTCATTTTAAAAGTAATTTTCTTTTATCGAACTAAAATTGTTTCTTTATGTTGAGTTGAGAAATATTCAAGTATTTTTATTGTTTCTTTATGTCATGATATTTTAATCTACACTCCAAATCTCAAATACTTAAAATAGTCTAAAATTTTATTATATTTTTTATATATTATTAGGATAATAATAATAAGTGAATATTTTATCGCTATTATTACCTTCCGAACAATCTGGAGAGTTATGGGTTTCAGAGTGAAATTAATTAATTGTTACTTTTGCGATCATTTGATTTCACCCTATTTTTATTGAATAGTTATATCAGACTGTTTCGTAGAACATGTTACGGATAGATAAAATGGTTTATATAATTTCGTTTTAAAATCCACTTTCGATCACTCTTCCTCGATGTTACGGTGGCAATGTCTTTACCTTGCCTAAGTTGGTGTCTCGTTTACTACCATATGGAGAGAAAGAAATTCTTCTCCAGGTAATCTCTTGATCACGGGTTAAATGATCCGGCTGGTTGTAGTGTCTCGGATCTACTTGGGGGCATTAAGACTTGTCAAAGTACAAGCCGCCCGGTATTCCGTTCATGCACCGCAAGTTATTATTGTAGTGTACCTTAATCCTTGCAACCATCAGTACATCAGTATTATATATTATATTTTAATATAAAACCGCCTCCCATTTATCCGTATACGCAATGGTTTGAATCTATTAAATAAAACAACTTAATATAAGCTAGTAGTTAAATATTTTAAGTGCTCCAATTACTCTGATTCTCATATCAACCTGTACAACCATTTAAACACATAAATATTGGCATGAGTTTGTTAACCAGTACAAACCGATTATTGAGGACTAGCAGCAATTTATTATAAAATACATATGAGAGTTTTACCGTACCTGTAAATAATATTATTCAATGCTTCTCAAGAATTTATTAAAAATTTATCTAACCTAATTTTGTCTCTCTTGCATTATTACTCTCGACATCTAGTCAATCACTTGCTGTCTGTATCGACAACTTAAATATATACATTAAATTATTAGCCGTACCAAGATCCCGACTATAAGGGATCTATGAAATAGCTGATTGTAGGTAATTTGGTCTGTGTTTTTCGATGAGCTAGTAAAAGGGGAACCCCGTACCGGTAATATTGTCATCGGTGGGTCATGCCAGGGTTTTGGATTTGAATTTAGTTTGCATTTTGGAATTTATTCCTAGACGTGGACTGGGTTTGAATTCGGATTACTGTGTGTGATTAAGCATGGTGATTTTTACCGGTACAATATATATATAAAGTTTGATATCTGTATTCGTTTCACAATATATGTAATATACAAATCAATATATATATATATATATCAAAATACAGTACAATTTATATAAATTATATTCTTTTAGAAGTACTTTTGACTATACACTTTGTAGTCTTTATCAACTATATAACGTTATATAGTTGATAAAGACTACAAAGTGTATAGTTGAAAGTACTTCTAAAAGAATATAATTTATATAAATTGTACTGTATTTTGATATATATATATATATTGATTTGTATATTACATATATATATATATATATATATTGTAACGATATATAAATATGTCGTTACATTAAATTGAAATAAAAATTTTTAAGTTCACATATAAAAATAAGTGTATTAAAAAGAAAAAAAAAACTAAACGCTAAAATTAAAATGTTTGTTAAACGTATATATTCGCACAGATGCTAAACTTTAAAAATATTTTTTTTAATAAATAAAAAAAGGTATTTGAATGTATTTTTTTTATAAAAAAATATTTAAATATAAAAATAGATTAAAAAAGAAATAACGTAAGTAAAAATAAAAACAGGTATTAATTAATTCCTGTAATCTGTAAATGGAAGTGATTGTTTATTAATTATCCAAAAGCTGTCTAATTAAAAAGTCAGAGAGTAAATTTGATAAGAGAATAAAGAGATTTTAGCTTGACCAATGGAAGCACAAAGCCTCAGCCTGGACCCGAACGAAAATTTGGATTAGTGACATCTTTCTTCATTCAATCTGGAGATTTACTATAAAAAGAGAAATATTGAGTTCCAAAGAGTTTTTTTGGACTTGATTTGATGAGAACAGTAAGACGCACTTGCCGTTCTCTCTCATTTTTTTTTGTTTTAAAAAAAATATAAAATGAAAAGACTGTGATACAAGAATGGAACCAGCTAATGCTATCTCCAGAACATTATCTTCCAATGGAGACGTCACGGGAATTAAAAAAACAGGAACCTGGACTCTTCTACTGTAAGCTATATTGACATGAACTCTAAATTTAAAAATAACTAAGAACTTTCGTTCAAGGTTATGAACTTCTATCTGACTTTTAAGTTTAAAATCAATTGAAAATGTTTAATTTTATATATTTGCATTTGATAAAAAAATCATTTCCATTTATTATTTTATTTGTATTAATATTTATTGTTTAAATTTTAAATGAGGAAATTTAAGGTTGGGTATGGACGTTGCATAGATTTTTTAGCGGTTGATTATGTTGTGGTTTTCACATTTGATTAGAATATATAGGTCAACGATATCACTGCAGCATCCTATGATGAATGCTAATGGGATTTGTATATTCCCTATGCAAGTGACGTTTATCGATGACTTTGTATTTTGAATGTTTGTGTTTGATTCGGAATGTTTTTGACCATAAAATATGTGCAGCTGATCTATACTCAACATTTTAAAACAAATTTTATAAAATTCTTTTGTGCGAACATATCTAAATGTTCAATTTAAGTCGGGCGTGAATGGCTATATAGTTTTGTAAAGTTATATTAATGTAGGGTAATCTTAGGTTATTCATTTCGTAGTTGAATTGGCTCAATGGATTGGATATATTTGTGTAATTAGTAGATGTAGTATGAGAACCGCTATGGGCAGGATTGCATATATATGCCACACTTTTTCTGTTTGCCTTTGAATGGGTTTGTAAGTCGGAAGAAGACCGCAGTCCATTCCTATGGAGTTTTTTTGTTTATTGTTCTACTTGCCAACAGATGTAACGTTCCTGTTGGTGGAGAGTCAATGTCTTCTCTAATTCTACTTACTGTTCAGATGTACATTCCTGACAATACAGTATTTTGTGTTGTCGTATTTTCATGCTACATTGAATACATAAATGTATCAGATGGATTGGCGCCGTTTTGATTACGAGGTTTTGGCCTAAGGTTAAATAAGGGAAAGAATATTTTCTTTTCAAATGCAGACATATATATTCTATTCATACTCGACTTACTAAATAAAAATTAAACTTATTGAAATCTTTTTCAATGTAAATTTACAAGTTAATATAAAAATCTAAAGGTTAAACTTATTCCTCGAATTTAGAATGATTTTATATGTGCGTAAATAAATATTTTTATGTGTTAATTTCTGGCAGTGGCTTTTATTCTTTTATATTTAAGGTATAAAATTTATATTTTATTATCTCTGTTACTCACTGAGCTACTGACTTGGGCTAACGATCATAATATTTAAATAAAGTGGAATGTTAACAGCGCATATCTGCCTACTTTATAAATTTTTCTAGGCTCAAATGCCTAGATGGCGCCCTGGTAGTTGCAGATATTGTTTTTGTGGTTAGATTCGATCTCCACTTACTTCTGATTGTTATTATAATATATATATATATCAATTTAAAATTTAATACATTTTTATTTTCGGTATTTAGTACATTACAATAACGTGTGTAGGTATATGTTTAAAAAATATCATTCAGTTTCAATAAGTTTATTTCCAAATATTTTGATATTCACTTATAAATGTTAAAAAAAAAAAAACCATATTCGATTTGAAGTTAAAAAGTTACTCCCTAATATCTGAGATGATTAAATCTTATACTATGTGTCAATAAATATATTGGTCTAAAGATATCTGAGGCAAGGCTTTTAAACATCCATCAACTACCTTTTATTCTAATTTAATATTTAATTTAAAAATCTGAAATTAAAATAAGTCAAAAATTTTGAACCCAAGTAAAACTAATTAAAATTATTAATTATATCTGACTTGATATACTATCTATATATTTCATTGGACATTGGTTTATTTACTGTAGACAGGGGTGGCTAATTATGTTAATAAAGATAGCAACTGACTTAATTCTCTGACTCTCACAATAATATTTAACAAATGTAGTTTTTTATTCTTCAACTATATATTGCAGGCTTGAGTAGTCGGTATTTACCTAGATGCTTTAATCTTTTTAAATTCTAATTATGTATTGTTTCTAATATCAAATACCAATAGCTCACTAATAAAGAGGAAAGTGAAAAATCATTTATGGAGATTGGGATTAAAACTAAATGAAGATGGTTATCACTGAATATTCAAACTTACAATACATTGTATTAATAAATGGATCTACTTTGATTTGACATATTTTGAAACCTGATGAATTATGTGGTCTCTGTTGTTATTAACATTTATAACAAGGGAAATAAGTTGCCCACATTTAAGAATAAAAAATGAGTGCACTGAAATACATATAGGCTGACATAGAGTTTAATCTCTATAACTGTTCAAACAAGTTTAATCGTATTAAAAAATTACCTGACTATATTTTAGATTTTTAATTTTAATACCTAAACAAAATTAAATGTATTTCTATATGATTTATTTTCTTATACAATTAAAATATTTAGTAATCATCGATTTCTAAAGCTTAAATTAGATGATGGTAAAATAATGAACTATTATTATTGTATTTATTACAATATGAGGATTTTACTTATAAAAGTTTCAAACTCATATTTTTATATTTAGTAAGAAATATTAAATAAATTAAATGGCGTCTAAAGTCTAGATTAGAAAGTTGAAATAAAAAATAAATCCGGCGTCTATATTTATTTCTTCTTACATTTATTTGAGAAAAAAATATAAATATTTTTTTCTTGAGTCCACATGTCAAAAAGAAAAAAAAAAAAACTAAGAATTTAAATGATCAGCATAAATAATATCTAAGCAATTTAAATAATTTATCTGAGGACTTTTTTCCGTTTTTATTTTACATTAATTGTCCTTCTCAATAACAATAATAACAAAAAATAAAATGCTTATCACCGATAGCAGAAAATATTTATTTATAGACGAGATATTCAGATTGGATGGCCAAGGGAATAAATGCAGATAATTACATTGTAAATAGAATACCTTCCTTTTGTAGTAAATTGTTTTAGAGACAACGCAAAAAAAATGTTCATCTGATTAATATTGGAAACAAAACTCATTTCACATTATGCACGTTATTTTATTTAATTTTCCAGGACAAATTTCAATATTATTATATCAATAGAACGAATACAAAACAAATAAAATAATTATAAAAAATAACCGATAATGTATGCATAAGTAATGTATAAATAATTTATTAATACTTTTCCAAGGAATCACATATAAAATGTTTTCAAAATTTATCATAACTTGCAAAATACAGATCAAACATTTAAGCTTGATTAAATATTTGAAAAATTACAATTTTATGTAAATCAAAGTTATAAATGTTTAATATTTTGTGTATATAAAATATTGCAAGAAAGACTGGAATATATATATATATATATATTAATTCTAATATTTTCACGGGTAAAAGATGTCATATTATTATTATTATTATTTTCGGGATATTCCGTGTAGTGAAAAAGCTAAATGCTGACGTTTCAGTAGAATATCAAGTACCTTCCTCAGAGCGTCCTCTTTCTCAAATCATAAGAATGGATTTGAGATATAAAATCGTTTTTAAGGTTTTCGTTTTCCTCATATTTAAATTCTATTGGTTGAGAGGTTTTAAAATTTATTTTCTCTTAAGCCAATAGCTTCTTCCAAATGTTGTTAATCTTCTATAATTCACACCTTTCATTTATGCTCTTGGGCCTTTTAAAAATCTCTATAGCTTCTCTTAGCAATCTCTGGTCATATTGTTCAATTTTTGCTAAAATATTTGTTTTTTCAAAATTGATATCATGATTTGTTAATTTTATATGAGAATAAATAGCTGATGAATTGATTTTTTCTCTGACTGCCAGAATGTGTTCTTCCTTTCTAATATTTATTCTATGATTAGTCTGTCAAATATATGTATGTGGACAGACCCTACATGGAATTTCATATACACCATGACATTCCAAAGCAATTTTCTCCTTAGGAAGTGGAAATATTTCGCTAATTTTTCTATAAGTAGTATAAACTGTGTGAATATTATTATTTTTTAAAATGTTACCAATTCTATCACTTACTCCTTTTATATATGGCAAAATTGTTTTAATTTTTGATGTATCAAAATCTTTTTTTCTTTTTATATGTATAAGCTCTATTAATAATGTTGTAATTAAAACCATTATGAAGAAGCATTTTATTAGTAGCAAAAAGTTCTTTGTGAAAATGGCTATCATCAGGAAGTCTCTTTGTTCTATCCAGTAATGTCTTTTCCGATGAAAATAGTTGTGCAGGATGGTGATGAGAAGAAAATGCAGATATCTCCCAGTGTGTGTTGGTTTTATATATATATATATATATATATATATATATATATATATATATATATATATATATATATATATATATATATATATACCAGGATAAAGAAGCATCTTCCCTTCCTTCAATCAAAACATGTAAAAAGGGCAATTGATTATTATTTCCATTTCCATAGTAAATTTAATATTGTTGTGAAAAGAGTTTAAAAAAATTAAAAAGTCATCAAGAGCATGCTTAAGATGAGGCCAAATAACAAAGGTATCATCAACATACCTCAGCCATATAGATGTTTTTTTGACTTCATCCATTTGGCTGAGGTATGTTGATGATACCTTTGTTATTTGACTTCATGGTAAGCATGCTCTTGATGAAATTTTTAATTTTTTAAACTCTTTTCACAAAAATATTAAATTTACTATGGAAATGGAAAATAATAACAATTGCCCTTTTTAGATGTTTTGATTGAAAGAAGGGAAGATAGTTCTTTATCCCATGGTATATATAAAAACCAACACACACTTGGAGATATCTGCATTTTCCTTCTCATCACCATCCTGTACAACTATTTGCAGTAGCAAAGACATTATTGGATAGAACAAAGAGGCTTTCTGATGATAGCCATTTTCACTGGGACCTTTTTGCTACTAATAAAATGCTTCTTCATAATGGTTTTAATTACAACATTATTAATAGGCTTATACATATAAAATAGAAGTTGATACATCAAAAATTAAGACAGTTTTGCCATATATAAAAGGAATAACTGATAGAATTGGTAAACATTTTAAAAAAAATAATAATATTCACACAGTGTATACTACTTATAGAAAAAATAGTGAAATATTTCCACTTCCTAAGGAGAAAATTGCTTTGGAGTGTCATGGTGTATATGAAATTTCATGTAGGGTCTGTCCACATACATATATTGGACAGACTAATTGTAGAATATATATTAGAAAGGAAGCTCACATTTTGGCAGTCAGAGAAAAATGCAATTCATCAACTATTTATTTTCATATAAAATTAACAAATCATTATTTTAATTAAAAAAAAAAACAACAAATATTTTGGCAAAAATTGAACAATATGACCAGAGATTGCGAAGAGAAGCTATATAGATTTTTAAAAGGCCCAAGAGCATAAATGAAAGGGGTGAATTAAAGAAGATTAACAACATTTGGAAGAAGCTACTGGAAGAGAAAATAAATTTTAAAACTTCTCAACCAATAGAATTTAAATAAGAGGAGAAAAAAACGATAAAAACGATTTTAAATCTCACATCCATTATTATGATTTGAGAAAGAGGACGCTCTGACGAAGGTACTTGATATTGTACAGAAACATTAGCATTTAGCTTTTTCACTACACGGAATATCCCGAAAATAGTAATAATAATATGACATATACATACACATATATATATATATATATATATATATATATATATATATATATATATATATATATATATATATATATATATATATATATATATATATATATATATACTGGCAATATTTATTTAGAACACTTCTCAATGTTTTATCTTATGAAGTAATTGCAAAGAGATCATACTTTTGATTTGAACATATATAAATATATAGTTAAACTATAACAAATCCAATGTAGCTTTAGATTGGTTATATTATAACCATGCAGAAAAAAAAATTTTTAATAAAAAATCGTGGGGAGATGTCGTTTGAGTATATGTATGTGTCACTTAAATAAAGTGCCTAAAAATATAAAATTTTATTGATTTGGTCAAATTTTATAAATTTGCTTTACTATATGTGAAATAATAATAATAATAATAATAATAATAATAATAATAATAATAATAATAATAATAATAATAATAATAATAATAATAATAATAATAATAATAATAATAATAATAATAATAATAATAATAATAATAATAATAATAATAAATTGCAATGTAAAGGAAGTAGTCTTGATAAATGTGAAAGAAGTTGAAATGCTTACTTTTGAAAAATCTCAATTTAAACCTTGTAAATTTTCCTAATTTGAATTGGGTTTTAGATAATATATTGTTATTCCTATCAAAAGCACTCCCACAAGTTTAATTATATAATTAATTTCATTCATAATGTTTCCGTTTGCAGATTGTGATTACTCATGGAAACAATGTATGGAATTAATCATTGAACTAAATATGTTTAGAGTGCTTTTGGTAGAATTAACTTAATATTAAATAGAAATATGTTAATATGTTAGAAAAGGAAGTTTTTATTGAATAGAGCTATATAGAGATGTCAACCAAATAAGTATGGAATGATACATATTAAGAGTAACAATAAGAGCTTGAAAACTAAATATATAGGTAAGAAAACAAACAGGTGTTACATTCAGTGTTAGAAGAATAAACAGACTGGAGTTGCACTAGATGTATTGTTAGAAAATATAATAATAGATGGACATTTGAATCCTTAAACTGGATTCCAGGATATTTAAAAAATCGATAAAGAGATGACATGTGAGATTGATGGAAGAAATATTAAGTGTGTAGGAGGGATGTGCAGAAGTCATCAGAGAAAATGAATTAAACATGGAGAGAGCTTAATTTTGAAGAGGATTAATAATGGTTAACAATGATGATGATGGTTATATAATAAAATTGATGGCAAACCTAAAGAGAATACTAATATTCTGGTATTAATAATATTTTAAAATATATCAAGCTATATTTAAATGTTGACAATGAATTTTCTGTCTTTCTAAACTTTACTTAATGTAAATAAGAACGAAAGGGGAAGTACCAAATCAGAATATTTATTCAGTTATGTATCAAATCATGATATAATCTTTATAAATTTGTTTTTCCAGAAATGTTTTTCAAAAACATGTATTATAAAGAAACAGGTCAAATCTTGTGATTAGATGGTGATAAATTCATTGTTTTTTTAAAAAAATCAAATAAGTAACAAGATATCAGAAACAAAAACTTAGGCATTCATGCTCGATATTGTCTTGCATTCCAATTCAGTCTATTTTGGAAGCAGTGTTGCAATGATATATGCTACAGAGAGAAACAACCAACAGCTGGTTAAATGTTTTCCACCATAACTTGAATAGCCACGTTTTAATGAAAGTTTTTAAAGTATTTTAATACTCCAGTTTTTACAACCATTATGATGAATTTATATAGCATATATCTATAATGTCTGGCTAGGCAACACAAAAATCATATCACCCAAATACCCCAAAATTGCAGTAAAATCCAGAAACTAATGCCAAAGTTTAAAAAAACAATCAATTCAGTGCCTTTATTGTGTTGGGAATGAAGAAATGAACAGTACTATATAAACCACCAAGATCGACTAACACTTTGACATTTGTAGCAATGCTAGTGCTACTACATTTACAAACTTTGGTCATTAGTGTCCAAGGAAAAATAATATCATTGTCTGAGAATCTAATGAAGATCACTTGAAATATATAAAGGTAAAAAACCATGTTTTGTAATTGTTTCAATATGCAATGAGTATGCACTTAGCAAATTATTAATTGCAACTTTAATCTGGTAAGATCTTATTATTGTTGTGATGTCTTAAATTTATATCTAACTTAAATTTAAGTATGTTTTAGTACTATATGTATTATTTTTATATAGTATATATGCAACACTTTTCTTTATTCAGTGTTAATACATTATGTTATTTTTTTTTATTATGCCATTTAGTTTGTGTTTTTAATTCAATCCAAACATTATGCAATCCGTTGGAAGTCACACAAAGATGGTGGTAATAATTTGTAATTGTTGGTAATGGGTTTTCCAAAAATTATATATATTTTTAGAAAGTTTATTGCCATTGAGTCTCATTTTTTATTGAAATTGAAAAACAAAATACTTTAGGGTGAAAATCACCATCATCATATTGGTTAATATCATTATATACTTGAAATACATCTTTTTCTAAAATGAAGTTTATTAACTTTTGAATTTTCATATTTATTTGGATTAAAATTTATGGTACATGTTTAATATTTTATTGTATATTATTATTAGTATTATATATTATTGATTCTCTGTTCAAATCTATCTGCCATAGAAAATTCAAATTTATAATTTAAAATACTATTGCAATATATTTATGGGATTATGTAGGTGCTAAATAATTTTATAAATGAAAATTCCATTTTGAAATTAGCTATTCCTAATCAAATTAAAATGCTATTGATTAGCACTCAAGCTATTATATATGAGTTTGAAGTTGGATAGTAGAGTTATAATGGATACTTAATAAAAATAATGTATAAAATGTTTCTTAAAGATCCAAAGACTCTTCCAATAGTAGTATATATAATATATTTCAATATATTAACTGATTGTATAGGTAGTAATTTTTTATTTTATAAAGTGGAACTTTGTTTTTAAATAAAGTTAAATTTATAATTAGGTGTTTCAAAGTGTACCAGATAATCAAACTTGTTGTGAAAGCTGACAAAAAACGACTGAACCCTGTCCAGGCGACTCCAAAATCAAATGATTTTTTTTATACTAAACCTTATTTGCTTCCAATGTAACACTGGCTATAGATTTATTTAATAATGGGGGTTCAACATATTTAAAATAATTCACCATTTATGTAATCAGCGAAAGTATTAAATTATAATATATGTCTTCTGATGGGAGACTTTCAGTTGAAATTTTATTTGTCAATACTTATATATACTTTACCTAGCTATAAACTCATTTAGGTTGAATTCTTAGTCTCAGCATATTCAAATAAGAGACCAGTTTTCTTTTAAATCTCAAAATAGAGAAATGCTTACACCGTTGTTGTTTTCTTTTATCTATTATACAAATAAACAGGTTGAACAATTCTAAAATTTAAGTTTGCTCCTACCTATCAATAATGTCTAGCATTACAAATCTAACAATCAGTTTATAAACTTATTGCGTTGTAACATATTTCCAAGCTTAACATTAAATTGTTAATAAGTTTATTTATTTTAAAATAAAGAATACTGCAAAATAATGATAAATTTTTATTAGTTTTATTTTTTAAGGCAAATTAGCAATTTTGTTTATAACACATGCTTTCCTAATAGATGTTCTATTGTTCTATTATACTTTTTTGTTAGCTTGTAAAGCACAAATCATTTTCACAATTTTTATATTTTCTTTTTTATCAGATTCACATTAGCAAAATTTTAATTTTCTAAAAAAATACACTTGGGTATTTACACTTTATACAACGATTATATTGCTGTTGGTTATCATTGGATATCTATAGTTTGTAGTAGCCATGCCACTATTAAAATAAGGGACTTCAAGTACTTTATCCTTTTATCTACCACTTTCATCTGTATGCTGTCAGTTTCTCTAAGTGAGTAGGAATAGTAACACTTTCAGCTATACTCTAATAGCTTGCCTTGTAACTGTGTAAGATTCTAGCTGCTTTTAGTCCTGAGCTTGGACTTGCTTCACTGCATCACCCATTTAGTTTTGGCAACAAATGTCTGAAAGAATGTATATTCTGCTTTTCAGTTTTGTGACAGTAGTTTTCCAAGGGAACATTAATTTTGTCTTTCAGCTTTGTGGTTTTAGTTCTCTGGGAGAATGTGTAATCTGCAATCCAGATTTGTGATTGTCATTCTCTGGTAGAAAATGTATTTTGCCTTTCAGATTGTTGATAACAGTTTTCTTACCTTAAATTCGAATGGATTGACTACTTATTGCCAAATTTTCATTCATAATGAAAAAAATGTATTCAGTGGCCATCATTGTCTATTGGCCTGAACTTTGGATATACATAATCTATTTGTAAATACATCAATTCATGATTATGAATGATTAATCTAAATCAAGATAAGGTGATATCTGGGCAATAAGTTATTTGAAGATAAAGTGAGATACAACATCCCCTAGTTAAAATTAGCTCTGTAAAATGTAGTCATGCAGATGCATTGCTGAAGTGTCTCATTACTTACTTGCTTTATGAGGCTTGGTGATTTCATCAGCATGTCCAATATTGTCATTTATATATTTTAAAACTGTAGTTACATCATTGTTGGCTGTTGAGTCATCACTGTTGGATTGTGACTCTTCTTTGTTGTCAGATGACTTTCTCCTTGCTGTAAAATGATAGCAAAAGTCCTGATTCCATCTTATTGTGATCATATTTGGTGAACATCACCACCTATTGGCTCATTCTTGTCAGTGTATACCCATTATACATCTATATACATTTTGGTTCTTGGTAATGAATGGTCAATTCAATCATGATAATATGAAATCAGTTGAGGACTATTTCATTATTTTAAGTCAATATGTGACTTGATATCACATTCCCCTATCAAATATTAGCACCTAGGAAATTTAAATATGTTACAGATTGATTATGCCACACAATATCAGAAACAATAGTATGAGCACACTTTGACCCTAAAACACTGCTGGTACTGACTTGTGATGGCACACATGTGATAACTAGTGTTGTTTTGTTGAATAGGTTTGTTGGTGTGTCACACTTCCCTATTCCATACACATCAAAGTATCTCACAAAAACTGAAAAAAAATTATGGTCACATTGATAACCTTGATCATTGAGAATTTACAAAATATGACTATCATTATGGTCAATCATTCATAATACAGATAGATTATAGACAACTGTTGTGAATCTTAGCAACTGATAAAGAAATACCCCAGATTTCCTCACAATGAATAGTGAAGTCATTCATTTTTAAGCTGTTTTTTTATTTGAATACACTGAGGCAATATAGATGCCTTATGTAGATTGTAGATGTTGTGAAGAAGTGAAATTCAAAACGTTGAGTTATTAATATGATAGACTTGGAATTAAATACAACATACAACAGCCAATCTATGATACAATATGCCACTAATGATCCTGCATTCCCATTTTATTGAAATTGATTGAATAGGGTTGACAAAACAAGAACCAAATAAGTTGCATTTTGTCTACTTGACTTAAGGGTTGGAGCTTCGTATTGAAAATAGCTGCATTATCTGTGGAATAAAACAGATGCTTAAAGGTTTACATAATGGAAAACAAAGTTAATCATAATAAGAATGTTAGATAGATGATATATATGTCTGGTGTTTTTCTTTGGACTCTGAATTTAAGTCTTAGGTCAAATTATTGCTGGTATTACTAGATGAGAATTAATGTTGATTATGCAAGCCTATGGATGGAAGAACTATTATCAATACTTACTCATTCATAATTTAAGTTGCTAGTGGTAGTAGAAGTATCATCAGTCCAATCCACAGAAATAATCAAAATTCTTAGGGGAGTTATTTGCTAAACATAAACTGCCTAAAACTTTAGTTTCCAACAATGGCTTATTTTTACTTCAATTATATTTAGAAATTTTGTGCTAATAATAATGTTCAGCTTACTATTCCACTCTAAGATCAGTGGACAAGATAAGAGACTGCTTCATGAGACAAATTCCTAAAAATGTTTGGCATAGAATGTTGAAACCCTCATATTTCCAGAATGTTTTTAGCATAGCATTCTACCCCTAATATATTCACTGGCAAAAATATCAGATAAACCATTATTTAACAGGGATCTTAAATCTAATCTATAAGTTATCAGGCTTAGCTCTACTAGAAAATAAAAATAAAAATAGAAATACTAAAGTGAAGATATCACTCACATTCTATAAGGCATGTATAATATAATTACCAAATGGCTTTCAACAGTTGCAATTGAAGTTAAAGAACCACAAACAGTGGTACTTATAATAGCTAATAGACAGCAACATCATAGACACAAAACACTTAATGTTAAATTACACATCACCAGTCATGAGCTAACAAAGATAGTAATGATTCAACAGTGATGAATCACCAGACAGAAGTTATAAACCTACAGTTTCAGGATTTACAAATGATGTCAGTAGACCTTCTGATAAAATAACCAAGCCTGATGAAGCCCAAAAACAATGAAGATGTCTATGAATGCATCTGCAGGTCTATGTTCTGCAGAGATAATGTTAGTCAGGAAGAGGAAATGTCATATATCACTTTGCTTTCAAATAATGGCTAGTCTAGATACCATCTTATCATGAGCAGATTGAAAATTCATCACCATAAATCAATGATTATACCTATAGATAATGCATATCCAATGGTAAGGGTTAATAAGAAATGATGCTGACAGAACCTAAATGTTTCCATTATAAATGGGAATCTGACAATAATTAATCAGTCCATTTGGAAGTAAGAAGTAAGATCAGAAAACAATTTGCCCAAAGCTGAAAGGCAGAATGAACATTTTCCCCAATATATCAATGGTCAATCTAAATGGGTACCAAATAAGGCATGTCTACATTCAGAATAGGAAGGTTATAGAACATAATGCAGACCTCAGGAAACTTTTTAAAATATTTCTGAAAGTGTCATCAGACATATTCATGAAGTATGCTGTCATTATAAAGCTGAAAATGATTATAAAATTAAAAGGGCACTTGGAGTCCATTTTTTCCATACTCTAAAGGTAACTTAACACTATACTTTGTCACCAGTAGCAGGTAATGATATAAACATTGTATATGGTGTAAATATGCAACTGTATATATTGTAAATACATTACACACATTTGTTTTACACTTAGACACAACATATTGACATAGAATTACTGATGATGAAGCAGTTAATCCAAACCCTGATGACTTTATCACATTAAAAATCAAAAATATTAAATTATATTTTTAATTTTTAATCTAAAATTCAATATATTTATTAATGTCTTCATCTTCATATACCTGTTTAATTTACAAGATTTTATTTAATTTATTAAACATTATCTAAATAAATTTATGAAAAGTGCTTACAGAAACATCAACGTATATAGATATGTGATTTGGCTATTGACATCCCAAAAATTACCACAATCTATTTTTCAACAGAAACAATAGTTAAATTTTAGATAACAACACTGCTAGACGAATCAATGGATCAAATTATACCCTTCAAATCCTATCCTATTTTTCCATTCTAAAATGTCTACAATAAATAAATTTTGTTTCAATCAGTTCTATGTTATAAAATCATCAATCATGTTTCTGACAAAACATTAGATTTCACTGACCTGAAATCAAGCCATTCTAAAGTCATAATGAATTTTGGCACCCACTAATTTATTGAAGAAAACAAATGATAAATTTATTGTCAAGATCCCTAAATGAAATTTAGTCTAGATTTATGTTGCAACAGCTTTTGCTTCATCATGATGACAAGTTTCTTAAAATTTGCTGATAAGAAGTAATGTAATAGTGTTCCGTATGGAGATTTTAATTAGAAAATATCTATGGTGTCATAATTGAAAAAAGACTACATTTGAAGATAATCACAGAGAAAAAAAATGTGTTATTCTTATGTTATTTTGAAAACAAATATATATATATATATATATATATATATATATATATATATATATATAATTTTTACATACAACACTTTCATTGAATAAATAGGGTGTTTCAGTTGCTTTGGCTTAAATTCATTCTCTTGTGCCTGTCATAAGCACTCATTTTTCATTAATTCATCCAACAGCCAATACTTAAATTAATATTCTTTTTAAAAAAATCTCAAGATGGCAGTATGATAGATGAAAAATTTAACATATAAAAGCCAGCAATGCCACTGTTTGACAGTTTTTTGTTAGTTTTTAGTTTCTTGCTTGAGAAAGTTTGAGAAATTCATTAATAGTGTTCATACTTCGATTAAATTTTATGAAAATAATAATATATTTTTGTAGCTCTATAATTGACCTTCTTTTCTTTAAATATGTAATTCTGTGAATAAACGTTAATAGTCAATACAAGAAAATATTACATCCTATCAGAATGTAATCTTTTATTTTATTAGTGTATTAATGTCATTTATATAATTATATATTTTGTAGCTTACTTATACATTTATATTTAACTTTGAAAATTATTAGGATTATGTAAATATATATTTGATAAAAATAATGTGTGTAAATGAAGATTTATTTGAAAGTATTTAATTTTAGAAGAAATCAAAATAAATCAATAATTATACAGCAGCAGATTGTAAATGACTGAAAAAGAAACATCTTTATATTCATTTTAGCTTTATTTTTTTCTTATATGCTGTAATAAGAGAAATTTTAAATGTGAAAACATATTTTTTTTTTGGTTTGGTTTTAGAAGTAAAAATTGTTCCGATTTTGTATTTCACATTATTATTATTATTTTGCAATTGAAAATTTAAATATTTTTAAGATTAATTTTCATTTGTTAAGTAGCATTTCTAAGAAATAATTTGAAATTTGGGAAATATAATAAATAATTAAAATTAATTTGCTAATATAAAAAAGTTAAACAAATTTCATAGGAATTTTAAACATAATAACATTTAATGTTGATTTATATTTTTAAAGTAAACAACATTAGCACGCAAAACAAAATCAATTACTTATTTTTTCATTAAGATAATTAATTTTATATTTCTTAAAAATTAAATTTCAATTTCTTTCTTTCTTTCTTCATGATTATTTAGCAAAAGAATTGTGATAATTATGATTAAAACTTTCAACTACTTTACAGCACTAGCTTTATTATTGATGTTGTCTAAAGCATTTTTGTAATCAATGAGTAATTTTATTTGGGGTATTTTATCAACTATCTCCATCAAATAAGTGGACTAAGAACAAATAATGAAATATGCCAAATTGTAAGATTTAGTTCAATAAATTAAAAATGATTTTTTTTTTTACTTCCTATGTGCCAAGTGAAGGAATATATCTTGAATTTTGTTTAGATTTCATGCCAAAACAGTTTTTTTGTATTTTTTAATTGTTTACTTTTTAAACCCATGCATTTATTAAATATCCCAGGATTAAAAAAAATGCAATTTTATGGTTTATTGTAATAATTGCATTTTCCTAATTTATGTTTAATATTTTCAAAAACAAACTGTATAAGCCAAAGTTCAAAAGTGCACACATCTATCTTTATGTGTTTCTACTGAAACAATCTATTGAACATTATTTCATAATTTGTCATATATATTTTAAATCTATACATTCTTAGTTTTGTCTGATAACCTTTGCAAAATTTACTGAAGTGCTGAAGCATTATTTAAAAAATCAACCACATCATCAGCAAAATCTAGATCACTTAAATAACTGTGTTATGTATTTTATTCCTATAGCTTCCCATTTAAATCAGCAACACACTTCAAGTTAAACAGATGAAAACGTTTGGAGAAAGGTAGTCAGTTTACCATATAACCTTTTCCATACTCTTATAATATAAAAAAATAATCTTATTATTACATTTTAATAATTATTTTCCAGAGAATGACAATATTTTGAGTCTATATTTTGATGTTTCAATGGTTTAATCACTTTGGAAATACTATATAGAAATGAAATGTATTTTCTTATTGAAAATGCAATGGTAATTCATTTTCATACATGCTTGTGATCTACTGTATTAAAATTACTTTTAAATCAGGTGACTTATTTTTGTTGACTTGAATCCAGAATTTCCTAGAAATAGGTTGTAATTATCTTGGGTCTAAATTTTGTTATAAACTGATAAATAATTTGATATTTTTGTCACATTTCTTAAATATCAATAGTACTACTGCATTATTTCCATTTTCTGATACATCTTTTTCAATTAGATATTAAATATATACTTTTTTCAATATTTTTTTTATATTTCTTTACCTGTTTTTTAGAAGATATATTGATAATAATTCTATTAATTCCTAGTGTCCTTTCTTCATACTCTCAACAGCATGTCTCATCTCTTCATAGGAATTTCTTAGCTTTGTTTCTCATTGTTTAATATTATATAATTTTATGTAGTGCTTTTTTTTTACATTTTAATTTAGGTTTATTTTAATAATAGCTGAAACTTTTATTTGTATTGGTATAACAGCTTATCTGCCAAAATATCTTTTTTTATACTTTTATAGCTTTTTATACCATTTTATAATTATATTTTCTAATCTTTGTAATTATATTTTTCTGTCATTTTAGAGGAACATAAAGAAAATTGATTTTTTTTAGTAAATTAATTTATAATAATTTCATAGTCCTTTATTCATTATATATATTTTCTTTCTAAGTAAAAATTAAACTATTAAACTGCATCATTTTTGTACCATTTATCTTTAATAGTACACTGTTTTTTTTCTGGCAAATTCACAAGAATATGTCATATTTTAAAAATGCCATAATAGCTAAAATTAACCACAGCACATTCATTTCAATTTCCAATCTTAGGAGTAATACCTTCTGTGATAATTTTCAATATTATTTTATGTGATCAGAAGCATTTTATATATCTCTATAAAATACATTATTTCTTTATCACAATTATAAATTGAAAGGCATACATTTGGATTATCTGTATTTCATATCTTTCATTAAGTGAAATACTGATGTAATCACTATGATGTATCACATGATCACCATTGCTTATACTTACACATTTTCTTTACACAGAGAGTAAACTCTCCATACAGTTGCATGACCAGTGCAAGCCAGAGTAATCAATGGATGCAAGAATGTTTGCACACAAAACACCTATCTAGTAGCTACTCATCCAATATCCCCAGATTTGTTCTAGCTTGTGTATTTCATCATTGAGAAGCCTTGGATCTGAGAGCACTGAACCTATATCTCTGGCTTTCAATGTTGATGCTACTCTATGGGGAGTTTGCCTCTTTACAAACAGTATGTTTAAGCATAATAAATGGTGATCATGTGATGTTTAGTGGTTTAAAATGATTCTAACCAATAGAATTATGGTGACTGTAGTTATTAAAACATCAAAGACACCAAATACAACTATACAAGTTAATGAGCCTGAATTGAAAACATTTTTTTGTTTTCATTTTGCAGTCAAAGATTTATAATAAATTAATAAATGAATACTCAATTTTCCAGACACGAGGTATAGTATTTTAGAAAGAATGGAATGAATCACCCATTCTTTCAGACCCAAACGTTTATGTATGGGCAAATCTTAAGTGTATGGAAATAAGAGTGTGAGATGTTACACGATCACTTTAAATTACATTTATTAAGTTTGAACGAATGACACTTTGCGAAATCTTTACAATTTACGAACCGTCATTCTTTAGTTGAAATTAAACATATATAACGAAATATTATTTTATATAGCGCGAATGTTTATTTATGTAAATTGTAAAGATTTCGCAAAGTGTCATTCGTTCAAACTTAATAAATGTAACTTAATAAATGTAATTTAAAGTGATCGTGTAACATCTCACACTCTTATTTCCATACACTTAAGATTTTCCCATACATAAACGTTTGGGTCTGAAAGAATGGGTGATTCATTCCATTCTTTCTAAAATACTATATCTCGTGTCTGGAAAATTGAGTATTCATTTATATAATATCTTTAAAGCGCATGTGCATTGACTTAATCGCTAATACTATTACATAAATAAACATCCGCGCTATATAAAATAATATCTCATTATAAATTAATAAGTAAAATATGACTGCTGGAGGATTGCACTAGATCCTAAGATCTAGATACTGTGCTCTCAGATCTATGGCTCCTCACTGATGAAAACAAGCTAAAAACTAGTCTGATGATATTGGATGATTGGATACTAGATAGGGAACACATTGATTAATTTGGCTTGCACTGTTTGCACTATGGTATGGAGAGTTTAGTCTCTGTATATGACTGATACACTAATATCTACAATGTTTTTTCTCAGTTTTTTTATTTATAGTAACTATTTCTCTATTCATGCTTATATATATATATATATATATATATATATATATATATATATATATATATATATATATATATATATATATATATATATATATATATATATATATATATATATATAATCCAAACTCCTTTTTAAAATTCTAACTTAATAAAAACTAATGATAACTCATTTAACATTGCATTGTTGTTCTTCTATGCTATCTTACTTTATTTAATACTGAATTGTAGTTGTAGGTAGCCATATAAATCATTGTCATCCAATGACAATCTGGATCCATAATATTGTATAGTTAGCTTTCTCCACCTTATGCTGCCAACTACTCTATTGAATGATAATTTTACACTCTTCTTGGAATAAGAGCTGTAATTTTCGTTTCTCTGACATCGTTATAAATTATCTAAAATTAACAAGTTCTTGCTTGTTCATTCTTTCTGCCTTCAAAAAATCCGAACTCATAATTCATATGAAAACTTTCAACAACTGCGAAGAACTACCAAAATCAGTGATAAAAAGCCATACATTTACGGAACTGACTGATGGTGACCACTTTCTCCATATGATTTTGCTATATGAATAATGAAATGGTAATAAGTGTTGCAACAAAAAAGTTATAGAAAGAGATACCAGTAACTTCTAACAAATTGTTTTTTTTTTTTTTTTAAAAAAACCTAAAAGATAAATTAAAGGTTAATAGTAAACTTTTTTCGAAAGCTATTAATAAAGTAAAATTAGAATATCAGTGCGCAAGTTAAATTTCTACTTTAAAATATTTAAAAATTTGTATTCAATTTGTGTGTGTGTTTCATCTAAAGTAAATAAATTGGTTAATAATTCACAAAAATTTTGCGTCTACATCCCAAACTGTCATGAATCGAAAATCAACATTGAGAAATGATTCAGTGAACGTTAGACGCTACATAATCAAATTTAACCTAAATATATAGATATAATATTTTAATAAGTGATTACTTTCTTAGGCCATTATTTAATATATAAATTAACCTTTAATTTTGATGATATTGATACTATAATTAGACGCGAGGATTATGTGGGGGGGGGAGGCATACAAAATAATGAGGTTGTGTTTATAAATAGTGGGGGAAAGGTTTTGATTAATAGGCAAAGTGCAAACGTAAAAATTCACGACACTTGGGGAATTAAATGATTTTGACAGTTCTATATAAAATCTTTTTTTTAAAAAAACAAAACAAAAAACAAAACAAAATCTTTTGCTAAAGATCACGAATTACGTTGAAAACAGTTACAAAATACTAGAATTTATTATTGTGAAGCTATAAATGATATACTTATTTACGTTACATATTTTATGCAGCATATATGCTTTTCAGTGTACGTATATAGTAATTTAACTCAAAAAATAAAAATTCATTTCAGATAATCTGTTAGAAAATTACAAAACGCTTTGTTTTATTTATTTATTTAAATTGAATATATAGTTGGAAGTAGGATTTTTTTTTTCTAAGTTACAATATTTTAAGAATTACTGGACTAGTTGGAAATTCATATGACCAGAATTACATGGCAAGTCTTAATATAATATTGTGAACAATTAAAATACTTTGTTTACACAAGACAATTACTGCATGAAATGCAAATTTCTAAGTAATAATTGAGTTAAGATTCTAAACGTACGTTCAGACAGGGTAAACTAAAAAAGAGTTTTGAGGGTGTTTTTTTTTTAAAAAATAAATAAATAAATAAAAACAATCCACTCTACAAAAGATTTCATAGAAGAAGAATGAAAATATGCTTAGTAGCCTTGGAAATTTCTAATTGGCAACAAATTCGATAGTTTCATTTATTATTGTTCCTAGTTACATATTTAGTTACTGAACAATACTTTTAAGTAAGTGGATAGTAGTAGGTGTTGACAATCAGAAAATATATTGAAAGCCGCTTAAATATCTAAAAAAAATAATTCATCTATATTTAAACATAGGTTGCAGACATTGTAAGAAGATTAACAATATTTTTGCCGCAAGGCTGTTTCACTATATAAACATAAATATTAAAAGGATATGAATTATCTTATAACTTGCAAATCTAAAAAAACAAAATATTAAACATACTCCTAATATACTTTATCAATTTTTGTTACTGTATGTTATCATATATAGGTGAATTGAGATGCAGTATTGAAAAAAAAAGATTAAAGAAACATGAATTGTTATAGAAGCCTGTGAAATGGTAAATAATAATGATTTAATGACTGCTTCAGATTTATTGGATTATGAAAAAAATATGTAACTACAAATTGAAGTTAGATGTTGAAAGTATTAAGATTTTTCATAAAAAGAGAAAACATAAGAAAATAAAAATTAAAGAAGCAATTTTAATAAATAGAAATAAAATGAATATAAATAATAAACAAGCTGCTAATATAAAAATTCGGGATTTATGGGATTTGAATTGATGATGTTTACTTCTATTTTGTTTTTTGAATTTAATATCAGTTGGGGGAGGGGGATTAACCAAAATTACTTCTGTGAATTGAAAGATTGAATATAGTAGTTAATTACTATTATATTTATTAATTTTATTATGATAAATATTACAATATACATTTATTGAAAGCTATGAAGAGTAAGTAAAATTAAAATATACAAATGAGGAAATTAATGGCAATCATTGATGTCAATAAAAAAAATATAAAATTAAAATGGAATTGGCCTACATTTGCTTCTATCAGAAGTGAACATAGATGTGTTAACCGAAATATTAAATTCAACCAGTATAGATTTTAAAAGACCTAAAGACCTCATAGAAGAGTGAATAAAAATACAAATATCTTCTGGGAATATTTGAATAAATTGTATTATTCTTGTAAAACATTTCATTATAAAATGGATTGACATCTATTAAGGCACAATATGCATTTTAACTTGTTTAGACTTATCAGTAGTCTCTATTTATAATAATAATAATAATAATAATAATAATAATAATAATAATAATAATAATAATAATAATAATAATAATAATAATAATAATAATAATAATAATAATAATAATAATAATAATAATAATAATAATAATAATAATAATATATATATATATATATATATATGGAAAATAATAAAATTTCTATTTAGTTGTTTGTTTGTTTTTTAAAAAAAGGTAACTACATTTCGGTAATTGCAAAATATTAGATTACATAGGAAGAAAAATCCTTTCGAGAAATAACCCACTAAAAAGCAAAAACTTTTTTGACAATTAATTTTTAAAAAAATTGTGAAGAAGGACTTTACACTACTAATCTCGTCAAACATTCTCTAGCTAAAAATAACTAAACTTTCATTTGCTAACAAGTATTGGAATATTAAGTTAATCTAATTGAAGACAAAATTAAAAGCCTCTTCCAAAAAAAATGTCATTTGACCTGAATTCGAACTTCAGTTCATAGACATGGCAGATAGATATATTTGCATCATGAAAACATTTCAATATAAGATTAGAATATATAGAGGAATAGTCTTATTAATTTTGGGTAATTGAAAAAAAAAAAGTACATTTTTTTTTATCCATGATTAAGGGTTTATAATGTTATTGCAGATATTGTTAGACTTTGTAAAAAAAAACAACAACATATTACAATAAATTAACGTACTATTTTAGTCAATTAACAACTCACAAATTTCCTACAACTAAATGTGTATATGTTGATTTTATTTTCAAATTGTTACTAAGTATATCATGGATTTATTTGTTTATTAATAAAATCATCTATCTCTTTTAGACATTCATATGCATAGCCTATTCACACACATACATATATATATACTCAATAAAGCAGAACTATATAATGTGATTAATAAAATATAGTTTCAACATGGATACGCATAACCACGCACACACACACAAAAACTTTTTCTAGAAATTTCCATTATATATTAATGTTTAAACATATATAAAAAAATAAATCTGGTTATTGAATTTAATACATTTCCCCGATCATTATTAATTATTAGTTGTTGTTTTTAAAACTAATTTATTAGTAATTTAATAATAAAGTAGACAGTATGCATAAACACGTAAATTAATATTTTTTTACTAAATATATAATGCTGACTATACTGATTTCATTTACTTAGTTTTATTAATAATTAATTTTTATAGCAAATTAGTAAAGTAGTATAAGGACACACGAATAAGAAGTTTGTATTTGCTCCCTTATCTATTATTTGTTTTTTCTTAGTTTATAAAAATAAAAAAGTCAGGTATCAAAAAAAAAAAAACTAGGAATAAAACTTTATAAGCTAGATGAAAGACGTTATACGTGTATTTTTTTTTTTTAAAGTTAACATATATATATATGGAAGTCTATATTTCAAATTTTTAAATATATAGAAGCTATGCCTATATGCAAATATATAATAACATTGTGCCGAAATTAATTAAAGCACACACAGAAACATTTCTGTAAACGTACAAGTTATAGCATGCGCTAGTTTTTGTTGTTATATAAATATATATGTACATAATCAAATAAATCAATGCAAATACCCGATATGAGCAGTAGTTAAATTATATACATACAACATATATAATATAAGTATTTTAAATGTGTAGAAAACTATTTATATATTCGTGCTTAAATATATTTGACTTACTTTACGTCATGTTCAGTCTCCTTTTTCATTTTTCCTCCTTTAATTTTACGGGTAAAATTTTTGAAAAATAAATAATATGATCCTTTATATATCATAAGCGCACATCGTATAGTGCTGAGCAAGTTTATAATCCAAAGACTTCTTAGCTTTTTAAAATAATTTAAACTTTTATTATATTCCTCATTCCAATAAAGTTGGTGCAATGTTATTGAGACCAGTTGTTTTTCATTATCCTTTCTAGTTTTTAATCAAAAGAAGTCACTTGATGAAAATCACCTTAGTACCAAAACAAATGTTGTCAGCATCGGTTATCAATTTATCTATTACTAAGTTATCACCTTCGTCGTTTACTTAAACCCATTATCTGCGTACAACAATATTAAGCACGCGCATGATCTAACAGGTAGATTTAATTGAAAGCTGAAGAAGTATAGCTTTCAAAGTGACAGCCTTTGAGTAGCGTCTAGGAAAGATTCGTTTCGTTTGCCAGAGACGAGATTTTACCCGGAGAATTCGCGTATTAAATCGGTTTCAAATAATTTTCTAAACAGTTCATAGAGGACTCTGTTCTCTCAAGCTATTTGAATTTGCATTACCTTTTCTTATTTTAAAATTTAAACCTTCTCCCTTTAATGCGCAGTCTGAAATATTTTACCGCGAAGTTAAACTACGGCACTGAAATAAAATAAAACAAATTTGAAGTAAATAGTGTGTACTCAATGATAATTTTTACATATACTTTTAGATGAATGATTAAACAACTAGACTTTTCGAATCTAAATTATGTGAATTACCTTTATGACGGTAATGGTGTAATAATAATAATAACTCGGTTTTTTTGTTTTTTTTATGATTAAAAAAAAAAAAAATACGATACTATTTTTTTTACGTTTATTAGTAAAAAAAAAAAAAAACAAACACAAAGAAGACGAAAGCAGGTAGGAATTTTTATTTCATTTAATTTCCCAATATTGTTGGTAGTCTTATTTACAATATTTTATGGAGGGACGTTTATTCTCCGTTACCAATATTGATAATTCATTTTTTTTTAAAATTAAACTTTACTTTGCCGCACATATTTATATATATATAAATAATAATACAAATTATTATATAATAATAATATTTTCTGATCTGCTGACGGTCGGTTGAATTAAGTAAGAACAATAAAATGATAAGTTGAGTGAGGCAGTTTCTTTCAGTTTACCGAATTGATATATATATAAATAAGATCACTCAATTAAAAATGTTAAAATTTCAACATCAAATAGTTTGTAACAATTTTATTTAAATAAAAGTGAAGTTATTATGTTTGCCGTAGGATTGCTTTTTATTTCTTTTCTCCTGGAAAAAAGACCGATCGAGTCACAAACTACACGCCTTTTCAATATTGGTTTGATTTTCTTATCATATACAAAAATAATAAAATATTATAAAATTATAGACAAGCATTGAATATTTGTTATCTTTTTAATTAGCTTCATATCTGTTCAAATATCTACATATTTCAAAATAAAACTAATTTTTAAAGAATTTTAAATATATAATATTCAAGACAGTTTTCAATACCATACAATTCTTATTCATGACCACTGATTTTAATCTTAAATTCAGGTTCACATTAATGATAGCAATAAGTTGAACGCTATTCGATCTGTGATTCATTACTCATTTGTATTTCTCATAAACCAATCTTCTATAATGTTTTTTTTTTTTTTTTTTTATCATTTCATTATTTCCATGTAACTTGAACTATTCCTAGAATTAAAAAAGAGGGATGTGGCAATATTGGTTCAAAGCTCAAAAAGTTTTCAAACTAATATAATAAATAAATAAATAAAGGCATAAACTTTTTATTTCTTTACAAAAACTTTATTTTCCATACATTAATAATATATATAATGTTGGAGAACATTTTTTTTTTTTTTTAAAAAAAGTGATTGTTTAATTTGTCATTGTACAATGATAATATTACGGTATAATATAGAAGAAGAAATGTCTTATGTTAAATGGGACATTATTGGACTTTGTGAAGTTAGAAAAAAAGGTGAAGAGACAATTGATTTAAAAAGTGAACATATACTCTATTATAAAGGCCAGATATTGGAAATACAAGTGGAGTAGGATTCATTATAAATAAAAAGTAGAAGAGCAATATTGTGGAGATTTATGGTGCATCGGACAGAGGGGCAAGATTAGATATACAATTTAATAGCAGATACCAAATGGAGATAATTCAGGTTTATGCCCCAACAAGTTCTCATAGTGATGAAGTAGTAGAAGATTTTTATATGGATGTACAAAAGGCTTTTGATCAGAGTAAACAATATTTTTAAATTGTTGTGGGAGACATTAATGCTAGAATTTGTAAACAAATGAAAGATGAAAGTGTTGTAAGTAATTTTGGTTATGGTAATAGAAATGAGAGCGAACATAAACTTGTGGAGTTTGCAGAAATATAAAAACTTTATATTATGAATTATTTTTTTGAGAAAAATATTAAAAGGAAAAGGACATGGAAGCATCCAAATGAAGATACAGCAAATTGGATTATATTTTGACTAACAGGAAATGTATATTTCATGATTGTAATGTTCTTAATAAATTTAACACAGGAAGTGATCATCGATTAGTAAGGTGTAAGATGCGTGTTAATGTAAAACTAGAGAGACAAAAATTATTAAGAAAAACAATATTTACAGTTGATATTCCTAATCTTCAGAAACATTATAATGAATTTAAATTAGAACTTAGAAATCGGTTTCAAGTATTAGTAGATTTTGAACACGATTCAGATTTGAATGAAATTAATATGAAAATACTGTTACACTTTTAAAAACTGTAACAAAGATAGCTGGTAGATAAAAGCAGCAATTGACCAATAAAATATTTACTGAGACTAGACAATTTATGAAGAAAAGAAGGAATATGAAGATATACAAAAATGATGCAATAAAAAGGATTGAATATCTCGAATTTTGTAAAATGGTGCAGAAAAGATTTGAAAATGATATAAAAAAGTATAACTGTGAACTAGCAAGGAAAGCTATAGAAGAAAATAAAAGTCTCAAGAATGTAAAACAACATTTTGGTATTGGTAGGAAATTTATATCTGCAATAAGAAAAAATATGGAATTATTACTAAAAAGAGAGATGACATCATGAAATTAGTACAATATTTTTATCAAGAATTATATAGTAATAAAGAACAAGTACCTCCTATATCTATTATATCTTCTAAATTGCCCAGAATTTTAAATGAAGAAGTGAGGCATGCAATTAAATTTAAGAAGAAAGGAAAGGCTTTAGGTAATGATGGAATTATGATTGTTATATTAAAAAGAAACAGGTGAAGAAGCTGAATTTTTTTTTAGCAAAGTTATATACCAAATTACTAAATGATAAAGATTTATCAGATAATTGGAAGTATGCAGTAATAATATTTAATAAAGGTAATAAAGAATATATTAAAAATTACACACCTATAAGTCTTTTATCAGTTTTATATAAAATTTTTACCAAGGTAATTACAACTCGTCTACAGAGAACATTGGATTTCCACCAACCAAGAGAACAAGCTGGATTTAAAAGTGGTTTTAGTACAGTAGATCATATCCAGGTATTGAGAGAAGTTATAGAAAATACAAAGGAATATGAGTTGTCATATATATATATATATATATATATATATATATATATATATATATATATATATATATTTTATATATATATATATATATATATATATATATATATGGCGTTCTACCAAAAACACCATCAAGCGTATGTTTACATAAACATCAGAGCAAGCATTCTCTATCTCTAACTTTAATTCCACTTTCAGATCATGATTTCAAGCTATTTGTTATCTTCAGTGAAAGACAGGAATAAGAAACTAGATCTAAACACAAACTCTGAGTGTTTATGAAACAGTTTCTATTCAACTTGCAAGTGTGAAT
>JAQFVV010007745.1:0-61946 GCA_028023455.1 Epiperipatus broadwayi
TTTGATCTATCACTTGAGATGTTTAAATATTTCACAATAGCATACATATATCAACTATTTGGATATTTTTAACTTACTAATAAAATAATATTTGTGTAATTGATTGTACATATTTAGTGTATATGTTACATTGAGTCTCCTTAAAATGACGTTATTAATAAAGCTTTTAAATTTTTATATATATTATTGTTAATTATTGTAAAACTACATTGGGAGATAGCACCCATATATATATATCAAGTGATATAAATATAATAAACAACATAGATTAGAATAACCCCACAAAATTAAAATGCCTATATATTAAAAATTAATTTTTTTGCTATAGTCAGTTTATGGCTTCTTCTTCCATGTTGAGTAGCAATACAATGTTAATATTTAACCAATCATTACAGTCACTAACAACAGTAACGTTCCCATGTGAATGACCACTCAAGATAGCAGGCTGTAAGCTAGCAGTAGCAAAAAAAATATTTTTTATTTTTACATTGGTATTTCTTTTAATTTTGTAGTGTTATTCTTAGTGTACTTTGTTTAACACACACACACACACACATATATATATATATATATATATATATATATATATATATATATATATATATATATATATATATTGTACCATTACCTGGAATTTAAAAGACTATCCGGATAACTTTCATTACAGATTCTTAACCTCCCAATCAAGTTGTTTAAATGACAATCTAATTGAGAAACAATATTTTAACGAACTCTATAATACATTTCTTAAAAATACTACATTTTTAAAAAAATTATCATAAAGCACTAAAATAATTACTACTACTTTACAAATTATATAATTTTAAATTTAACACCAAATAAAATTCCTACACATTATCACCTAATCTTGCCCTTTAAACTTTATTAATATCTCAGGTTCATCTTCTTTTAATAATTACATATAAAATAATATAGCTAAACATAGTGAGGAATTTTACATATACTCAACTATACTAAAAACAACACTAAGAAACAAACTAAATATTTCATGACCCTCAAGATAACACATTTCATTTACCTTCTGTCCATCAATAAATACAAGTAAATCATTATAAAACTCTTATAAACACAATAATAAATATCTCTAATAAGTTTCATCAATATTTACTTATCATATTATTCAGTGATAAAATTTTATTATACTTTTATGTGACATTTGAAGAAATATCATACTCTCAATATAATTGTAGCATTCTATAATTTGTAAATTGACATTATATAACCCTCATATTTAACAATAATAACATATTCTGCAATAATCATAATCATAATATATTCTTATTAACCATATACAGTAAGGTAAATCATACAATTAATCTTTACAATTCATGTGAGTGAAGATTCAAAAACACTTCAGATATAACAAGTAACGAAACTCTTAAGACAATATTAATTCAAAAACATTAGCAAGCATATTCTTTAACAAACATTCTTACATTTAGAAGATATAAATTTATAAACTTTAAATATTTACAATTTCAAAAGATAAAACAAATTAAAATATTTATATAAGAAATATAACAAAAACAAAGCATTAAATAACCTTCACTCTGACTATTCACTATAATAAATTATATAAAATATTATACATTGTGACAGTAATATTATCACTATCTTTTACACTTGTGATAGTGAAACTCATTCTTACTATCATAATGAAAAATAATAATATCATTAATTAATAATATTTAAGATATATCAGTCATAACTGATAGTATATATTTATATTTTCAAAAGAAAATTATGGTCATAGTGATATTCACCACCATTATAAATCTAAACCAATACTAGTATTATAAAAAAAAATTAACACATAAAAATCAGTCTTATAATAAGATGTATTTTATTTATATACCAACAAAATATTTTACATTTACCTTCCAGGTATATGTTAATATCATAGTATGAATATAAATAAAGAAAAATATATTCAATGGAGTAACTTCCTTCATAATTTTGTAAGTTATTTACTACAAAATGTTTATGATGATTTAAATTTTATTAAATTTACATTTTTGTAAAATAATTATATTATATAATCACAGATTACTTGAATGTGTTATATTTATCTATTTCCATCATAATACTAGCATTGAAATGTTGCATTCAATCATCCTCTTATAAACAAAAATATGCATTTAACTTTTAGTGATCTCCACTGTTATTATCACTAGGAATATCATATCATTACCTTATCTTTACTCATCTTAAAATAAATATCATTTGTGATTAATCTTTCCTTGTTCTTGCATTTGACAAATACTACAATCTACTATAGTCCAACTATTATTCTTTCCAACTTTTAAAACTATAACATTCACAATGGAAAATCCAGTGGTAATAAATAGTGATGAAAGTGAGGCTACAAATATGACAATAATTCATACTGATGCAAAATATCATGAGTGCAGTGCTTAAGGTCACATATTCCCATATATATCTTAAATTCTGGTTATGGCTTCTATTTGAGCAATTACTGAACTATGGGAAGAAATGCAACTGCCCATGTACTGAAATATACAGAACTCTGTTACCTGTGTTTTATTCATTAATTCATGACAATATACTTCATAAACAATATTTCAGCTTTATATCCCTGTCACCCAAGTTTTCATTTCACAACTAATTTCCTGGACCACTATATTTTATCTTCCATACTCAGAATACTTCTTTTAGCATCGCAAACAAATTTATCCTTTTTACACAAAAAAATTTCTAAACTTTACTTCAAAGTAAATATGTAATATAAAAAACAAGAAGGTTAAAAATATTGTATACACACATGATTTTATAAAATTCATCTATATCATACTTTCATCCATTATTTCATAATATTAAATAATTCAGAGATCAACATGTTCATTTTTATATCTGTACAGATACTGTATAGAATAATACATTGGCAGTTCATCATAAGATTAAAGCTATGCTGACTTAAGCATTCATAAATTATCTAAATAAGTTTAGATAACTCACACAGTTTATTTTATACCTTCATATTACATTCTGAAACAATTAACATATTCCCAAACATATAAATATTATACCATCTGGGTTCAATAACCTATCAATATGATAGATAAATAAATATACATTAAAATGTTAAAATTAATGTCAATGTACCTTAATTCCCAAAATAGTAGGATTTAAATACAGGGAACTCATCTTCTTTATGGTCATGTGCACAGATAAAAGTTATAGACATTTTTTTCCATTTTTACTTTTAAGAAAATGTTAAATTTTCTGATACCCATTATTATTTTTTATTTCAAATAAACTATTCAAACCTTAAAAACTAAACTTATTTCTAAAAAACAACATATTAATGCAAATATTATTATTACTTATAAGAAATATTAACACTAAAAATAGAAAAAAAAATGATAAAAATTTAAAACCATGTATAAAGGGTTTTGTCTTTTTTTACAACTCAGTTGAATTGGGAGAAAGCCATTGCCATTGATGACCATAAGTTTCTACAGCAAAGAGATTTTTTTCTTCTGTACTCTGAACAATGAATTTCACAAAATACAAAAGTTAATCTTTTAAAATATCATTGAAATTTTGTCTAACAATACTTGATAAAAAGTTTGACTAAGAATATTTACTTAGGACATCAAGGAAAGCATAAACTTTCAAGAAAGCAAACTTAATAAACAATTACTTTTAACAGGAAAAAAATTTTCACATTCAAACATTTTCTTTGTTGGCCTGACCTTTTCTAGAATTGAAATAAAACTATTATTTTCATCAGGAAGCACTTGTAAAGATTTTAAAGAATAATATCACTTATTATTTTATTCATTTTTATCAAACAATTTTCCATTCAAGTTATTTTCCATGTATATCCATGTGTTAGGATAACAATAATTTATAAGGTACTGTTTGATTAGACATGCACAATACTTGATGACATTGTTTACATGCTAAAACCCATAAAAATGCCATTTACTGGTCAAACTTTTCATTGCAATACAACATTATTTTCTAAAATGGAATAATTACATTTTTAAATTACATTATACATTTTAGTGCATGTTGACATTTTTCAAACTAGTTTTAAACAATTTATGAACAAAATTATTTTCTAAAAAGGAATATGTACAGTTTAAACTCCATTGTAAATGTCAATGCATAGTGCTGGAATGAGCAGGACTGGGGACTGATGATTTTTCTGATCTCAAGGCTCATCCAAAAGATGCAGAACTCTGATCAACCCAACATTATGATTTTCCAAAACAATGTGCAATTTTAGTTGTCTCATAGATGCTCTTTATTTGAAAAAAAGATACTATTTTAAACATTATGGACTGACATTTTGCAAAGTATTTGTAAACAATTTATGAAACAACATTATTTTATAAAATGTAAGAATTAAATTTTTCTAAAATTGAATAATTACATTTTATGTTCATGTGTCAAAGCATCAGCCTGGATGTGAACCCGTGAACCTGAGACAACTGCTTGTAAGAAGGCTGTGCTGACCACTCAACCACCAATGCTTGACTAAATTTTTAAATTACATTATAAAGGTCAGCACATAGCGCTGGAATATTCAGGGCTGAGAACTGATGTTTTTGATGATCTGAAGGATTGTTCAAATGATGGATTAGTCTGCTCAAACCAAGCTTATGATTTCCAAAACAATGTGAAACCTCAGTCATTTAATTTGTCTCATAGCTGTTCTCACACAATTGTGCATTTTCATGTGAATTCTGTGAAATTGTGCTTGTCTCTATACTTCTGCACTTATTTTCCCCTTCCAAGCTGTGTAGAGAAGCACAGTGATGAGCTTATAATTATTAGTATTAACAGTACATCAGGTAGGGTGTAAGATCATTACTTTGAATGCAGATTACAAGAGTTATGGCCAATTGAATTCCATACACACTTGGTATGGTAGTGATCTGTGAAATGTCCACATTTGCATAGTGTCATGAAGCACATCAGTGATCCATAATATTTGTGTGCAACACAATATAGGCCCACAATGGCTATATATGAACATAACTGTTCTATTAGGCCATAAAACTTCAGGTTGCATAAACAGCATTTTTGTGTGTTTTAGCACATAAACAATGCCATTAAGCATCATGCATATTTAATCAACCAGTACCATTTATAATATGACAGTTTTTTAAATGTCAAGTTTTTTTTTCCTTTTTTCAAACATGCACACATTTATTAATTAGTTTCTTGCAAAATTTTTAGTTTTCTCCATTCAGATAATATTTTATTAAAGACATAATATGAGAATTTTATGTAATAGCAAAAGTTTATTCTATCTTTAAACAGGTAATCTTTTAATGCAAAGTTTTAAAAACATTTTTCTTCATTTTCCACACATAATTCAAAGAATATATAGTATTCACTTAAGCTGTTTTTTTCTACTCATAAGAATATTAGTAACAAAACATTCTCATTTGCAGATAATGAGATATATATATATATGATAAACAAAAATGCAAGTTAAAAAACTTGCTAACGCTTGTATTTATGTCCACAGATGGCGTCCTACCAAAAACACCTATCAAGCGTATTTTCGTTTACATAAACGTCAGAGTAGTTAGTATTCACTATCTCTAACTATAATTCCACTTTCAGATCATGATTTCAAGCTATTTGCTATCGTCAGTGAAAGACAGGAATAAAGAAACTAGATCTAAATACAAACTCTGAGCGTTTATGAAACAATTTCTATTCAGCTTGCAAGCGTGAATTTTTTATACACGTAATGTCTTCAAACTCAGCATAGCAAACCAGATAGCTATATGGGTCTGATCTCAGTTCAGCATCACCACATAGTAGAAGCCTCTGCAATCTATATCATTGCAAGAAAAGACCTCAAAGGTACATTTATGATAAACAAAAAATGCAAGTTAAAAAACTTGCTAACGCTTCGTATTTATGTCCACAGATGGGGTCCTACCAAAAACACCTATCAAGCGTATTTTCGCTACATAAACGTCAGAGGTAGTTAGTATTCACTATCTCTAACTATAATTCCCTGTCGGATCTTGATTTCAAGCTATTTTCTTATTATCGTCAGTGAAAGACAGGAATAAAGAAACTAGATCTAAATACAAACTCTGAGCGTTTATGAAACGATTTCTCTTCCAGCTTGCAAGCGTGAATTTTTTAGACACTGAATGTCTTCAGACATCAGCATAACAAACCAGATAGCTATATGGGGTCTGATCTCAGTTTGGCATCACCACATAGTAGAAGCCTCTGTAATCTATATCATTGCAAAGAAAGCCTCAAAGGTACATTTGAAGATAAATAAAATGAAAAAAGTTAAAAAAATTGCTAACAATTGTATTATGTCCACAGATGACGTCTATCCAAAAACAACTATCAAGCGTAATTTTCGTTTACATAAACATCAGAGTAGTTAGTATCCACTATCTCTAACTATAATTCCACTTTCAGATCATGATTTCGGGGCTATTTGCTATCGTCAGTGAGATACAAGAACAAAGAAACTAGATCTAAATGCAAACTCTGAGCGTTTATGAAACAATCTCTATTCAGCATAGACAGCGTGCAATTTTAGACACGAATGTCTAGGAACTCCGCATAGCAAACCAGATAGCTATAGTGGTTCTGATCTCAGTTCAAGATCACCACATAGTAAAAGCCTCTGCAATCTATATCATTGCAAGAAAGACCTCCAAAGGTACATTTACGATAAACAAAAATGCAAGTTAAAAAACCTTGCTAACGCTTCGTATTTATGTCCCAGATGGCGTCCTAAATAAAAAACACCTATCAAGCGTATTTTACGTTTGTATAAACGTCAGAGTAGTTAGTATTCACTATCTCTAACTATAATCCCACTTTCAGATCATGATTTCAAGCCTTCTCGCCAAAGTGAAGAGACAGGAATAGAAAGAAAACTAGATCTAAATACAAACTCTGGAGCGTTTATGAAACAATTTCTATTCTGCTGTGCCGGCGTAGGAGACATTTTTAGACACGTAATGTCTTCAAACTCAGCATAGCAAACCAGAGATAGCTATATGGGGTCTGATCTCAGTTCAGCATCACCACATAGTAGAAGCCTCTGCAATCTATATCATTACAAGAAAGACCTCAAAGGTACATTTATGATAAACAAAAGTGCAAAGTTAAAAAATCTCTGCTAACGCTTGTATTTATGCCACAGATGGCGTCCTACCAAAAACACCTAATCAAGCGTATTTTCGCTTACATAAACGTCAGAGTAGTTAGTATTCACTATCTCTAACTATAATTCCACTTTCAGATCATGATTTCAAGCTATTTGCTATCGTCAGTGAAAGACAGGAATAAAGAAACTAGATCTAAATACAAACTCTGAGCGTTTATGAAACAATTTCTATTCAGCTTGCAAGCGTGAATTTTTAGACACGTAATGTCTTCAAACTCAGCATAGCAAACCAGATAGCTATATGGGTCTGATCTCAGTTCAGCATCACCACATAGTAGAAGCCTCTGCAATCTATATCATTGCAAGAAAGACCTCAAAGGTACATTTATGATAAACAAAAATGCAAGTTAAAAAACTTGCTAACGCTTGTATTTATGTCCACAGATGGCGTCCTACCAAAAACACCTATCAAGCGTATTTTCGTTTACATAAACGTCAGAGTAGTTAGTATTCACTATCTCTAACTATAATTCCACTTTCAGATCATGATTTCAAGCTATTTGCTATCGTCAGTGAAAGACAGGAATAAAGAAACTAGATCTAAATACAAACTCTGAGCGTTTATGAAACAATTTCTATTCAGCTTGCAAGAGTGAATTTTTTAGACACGTAATGTCTTCAAACTCAGCATAGCAAACCAGATAGCTATATGGGTCTGATCTCAGTTCAGCATCACCACATAGTAGAAGCCTCTGCAATCTATATCATTGCAAGAAAGACCTCAAATGTACATTTATAATAAACAAAAATGCAAGTTAAAAAACTTGCTAACGCTTGTATTTATGTCCACAGATGGCGTCCTACCAAAAACACCTATCAAGCGTATTTTCATTTACATAAACGTCAGAGTAGTTAGTATTCACTATCTCTAACTATAATTCCACTTTCAGATCATGATTTCAAGCTATTTGCTATCGTCAGTGAAAGACAGGAATAAAGAAACTAGATCTAAATACAAACTCTGAGCGTTTATGAAACAATTTCTATTCAGCTTGCAAGCGTGAATTTTTTAGACACATAATGTCTTCAAACTCAGCATAGCAAACCAGATAGCTATATGGGTCTGATCTCAGTTCAGCATCACCACATAGTAGAAGCCTCTGCAATCTATATCATTGCAAGAAAGACCTCAAAGGTACATTTATGATAAACAAAAATGCAAGTTAAAAAACTTGCTAACGCTTGTATTTATGTCCACAGATGGCGTCCTACCAAAACACCTATCAAGCGTATTTTCGTTTACATAAACGTCAGAGTAGTTAGTATTCACTATCTCTAACTATAATTCCACTTTCAGATCATGATTTCAAGCTATTTGCTATCGTCAGTGAAAGACAGGAATAAAGAAACTAGATCTAAATACAAACTCTGAGCGTTTATGAAACAATTTCTATTCAGCTTGCAAGCGTGAATTTTTTAGACACGTAATGTCTTCAAACTCAGCATAGCAAACCAGATAGCTATATGGGTCTGATCTCAGTTCAGCATCACCACATAGT
Organism: Epiperipatus broadwayi; assembly: GCA_028023455.1. Taxonomy (NCBI): domain Eukaryota; kingdom Metazoa; phylum Onychophora; class Udeonychophora; order Euonychophora; family Peripatidae; genus Epiperipatus; species Epiperipatus broadwayi. Next base: position 8,713 of record JAQFVV010007745.1, read on the forward strand.
AGAAGCCTCTGCAATCTATATCATTGCAAGAAAGACTCAAAGGTACATTTATGATAAACAAAAATGCAAGTTAAAAAACTTGCTAACGCTTGTATTTATGTCCACAGATGGCGTCCTACCAAAAACACCTATCAAGCGTATTTTCGTTTACATAAACGTCAGAGTAGTTAGTATTCACTATCTCTAACTATAATTCCACTTTCAGATCATGATTTCAAGCTATTTTCTATCGTCAGTGAAAGACAGGAATAAAGAAACTAGATCTAAATACAAACTCTGAGCGTTTATGAAACAATTTCTATTCAGCTTGCAAGCGTGAATTTTTTAGACACGTGATGCTGAACTGAGATCAGACCCATATAGCTATCTGGTTTGCTATGCTGAGTTTGAAGACATTACGTGTCTAAAAAATTCACGCTTGCAAGCTGAATAGAAATTGTTTCATAAACGCTCAGAGTTTGTATTTAGATCTAGTTTCTTTATTCCTGTCTTTCACTGACGATAGCAAATAGCTTGAAATCATGATCTGAAAGTGGAATTATAGTTAGAGATAGTGAATACTAACTACTCTGACGTTTATGTAAACGAAAATACGCTTGAAAGGTGTTTTTGGTAGGACGCCATCTGTGGACATAAATACAAGCGTTAGCAAGTTTTTTAACTTGCATTTTTGTTTATCATAAATGTACCTTTGAGGTCTTTCTTGCAATGATATAGATTGCAGAGGCTTCTACTATGTGGTGATGCTGAACTGAGATCAGACCCATATAGCTATCTGGTTTGCTATGCTGAGTTTGAAGACATTACGTGTCTAAAAAATTCACGCTTGCAAGCTGAATAGAAATTGTTTCATAAACGCTCAGAGTTTGTATTTAGATCTAGTTTCTTTATTCCTGTCTTTCACTGACGATAGCAAATAGCTTGAAATCATGATCTGAAAGTGGAATTATAGTTAGAGATAGTGAATACTAACTACTCTGACGTTTATGTAAACGAAATATACGCTTGATAGGTGTTTTTGGTAGGACGCCATCTGTGGACATAAATACAAGCGTTAGCAAGTTTTTTTTAACTTGCATTTTTGTTTATCATAAATGTACCTTTGAGGTCTTTCTTGCAATGATATAGATTGCAGAGGCTTCTACTATGTGGTGATGCTGAACTGAGATCAGACCCATATAGCTATCTGGTTTGCTATGCTGAGTTTGAAGACATTACGTGTCTAAAAAATTCACGCTTGCAAGCTGAATAGAAATTGTTTCATAAATGCTCAGAGTTTGTATTTAGATCTAGTTTCTTTATTCCTGTCTTTCACTGACGATAGCAAATAGCTTGAAATCATGATCTGAAAGTGGAATTATAGTTAGAGGTAGTGAATACTAACTACTCTGACGTTTATGTAAACGAAAATACGCTTGATAGGTGTTTTTGGTAGGACGCCATCTGTGGACATAAATACAAGCGTTAGCAAGTTTTTTAACTTGCATTTCTTTCTTGCAATGATATAGATTGCAGAGGCTTCTACTATGTGGTGATGCTGAACTGAGATCAGACCCATATAGCTATCTGGTTTGCTATGCTGAGTTTGAAGACATTACGTGTCTAAAAAATTCACGCTTGCAAGCTGAATAGAAATTGTTTCATAAACGCTCAGAGTTTGTATTTAGATCTAGTTTCTTTATTCCTGTCTTTCACTGACGATAGCAAATAGCTTGAAATCATGATCTGAAAGTGGAATTATAGTTAGAGATAGTGAATACTAACTACTCTGACGTTTATGTAAACGAAAATACGCTTGATAGGTGTTTTTGGTAGGACGCCATCTGTGGACATAAATACAAGCGTTAGCAAGTTTTTTAACTTGCATTTTTGTTTATCATAAATGTACCTTTGAGGTCTTTCTTGCAATGATATAGATTGCAGAGGCTTCTACTATGTGGTGATGCTGAACTGAGATCAGACCCATATAGCTATCTGGTTTGCTATGCTGAGTTTGAAGACATTACGTGTCTAAAAAATTCACGCTTGCAAGCTGAATAGAAATTGTTTCATAAACGCTCAGAGTTTGTATTTAGATCTAGTTTCTTTATTCCTGTCTTTCACTGACGATAGCAAATAGCTTGAAATCATGATCTGAAAGTGGAATTATAGTTAGAGATAGTGAATACTAACTACTCTGACGTTTATGTAAACGAAAATACGCTTGATAGGTGTTTTTGGTAGGACGCCATCTGTGGACATAAATACAAGCGTTAGCAAGTTTTTTAACTTGCATTTTTGTTTATCATAAATGTACCTTTGAGGTCTTTCTTGCAATGATATAGATTGCAGAGGCTTCTACTATGTGGTGATGCTGAACTGAGATCAGACCCATATAGCTATCTGGTTTGCTATGCTGAGTTTGAAGACATTACGTGTCTAAAAATTCACGCTTGCAAGCTGAATAGAAATTGTTTCATAAACGCTCAGAGTTTGTATTTAGATCTAGTTTCTTTATTCCTGTCTTTCACTGACGATAGCAAATAGCTTGAAATCATGATCTGAAAGTGGAATTATAGTTAGAGATAGTGAATACTAACTACTCTGACGTTTATGTAAACGAAAATACGCCGATCTTGTTTTTGGTAGGACGCCATCTGTGGACATAAATACAAGCGTTAGCAAGTTTTTTAACTTGCATTTTTGTTTATCATAAATGTACCTTTGAGGTCTTTCTTGCAATGATATAGATTGCAGAGGCTTCTACTATGTGGTGATGCTGAACTGAGATCAGACCCATATAGCTATCTGGTTTGCTATGCTGAGTTTGAAGACATTACGTGTCTAAAAAATTCACGCTTGCAAGCTGAATAGAAATTGTTTCATAAACGCTCAGAGTTTGTATTTAGATCTAGTTTCTTTATTCCTGTCTTTCACTGACGATAGCAAATAGCTTGAAATCATGATCTGAAAGTGGAATTATAGTTAGAGATAGTGAATACTAACTACTCTGACGTTTATGTAAACGAAAATACGCTTGATAGGTGTTTTTGGTAGGACGCCATCTGTGGACATAAATACAAGCGTTAGCAAGTTTTTTAACTTGCATTTTTGTTTATCATAAATGTACCTTTGAGGTCTTTCTTGCAATGATATAGATTGCAGAGGCTTCTACTATGTGGTGATGCTGAACTGAGATCAGACCCATATAGCTATCTGGTTTGCTATGCTGAGTTTGAAGACATTACGTGTCTAAAAAATTCACGCTTGCAAGCTGAATAGAAATTGTTTCATAAACGCTCAGAGTTTGTATTTAGATCTAGTTTCTTTATTCCTGTCTTTCACTGACGATAGCAAATAGCTTGAAATCATGATCTGAAAGTGGAATTATAGTTAGAGATAGTGAATACTAACTACTCTGACGTTTATGTAAACGAAAATACGCTTGATAGGTGTTTTTGGTAGGACGCCATCTGTGGACATATATATATATATATATATGCACAGTTATAGAGTTTATTCTCACACATTAATTTACTTGCAAAATATATTTCTATCTTTCTTCTCTTCTTTTTAAATAAAAAATAACTTTTCAAATAGCATTTATTGACTTTCTTTAAAATAATAGGAGAACATAGGTCCCTCAACAGTTTTTATTTATCAGGATTTATCATCATTAGTAAATATAATTGTCTTTCATTTCATTTGTACAGATAAAATGAAATAGAAATTTTTTATGACTCCTATGTAGACTTTTCTTGGCTGTATTGTCCCAGATTTACACTTTCTCTTTCACATTAGTGCAATGGTTAGATAACTAGTATTGGTCTCCATAAATTATCATGCTTTCATTAAGTTTCAATATGAATTTCACTGGCAGGGACTTATCTTGTTTATCCCATTATGGGATACATTACCACTAAACTTTATGTTATCAATCATTTTAAATTATACTTTACTAATTTACTAAAAAAATTTAAAAAATTTAAAAAAAATAAAACTTTACATCAGTGGTTTAGACTAACTGAAATATCTAATTAAATGATTAAGTAAATAAAAAGTAAGTGTAAATTAATTCTAGACTGACTAAAGTGAGCTAAAACTCCTGTATTTACAATTTTATTCTACTGTTACCGGATTGGCTGATAATATTTGTCTTCAGACACTAATTTACAAATAAATTCAATTTTTTTTCTCTATACTTTATTTTCTAAAATAATTTTTCTTAATTAATTTTCTATATTTTAATACTTTTATTTAATACATTACAATATAAAGTACATTTATTTAAACACTATAAACATTATAACTAACTTTAATAATAACTTCAGAATACAAAATATTTCGCTATAATAAAAATTGTTACATTATTAGAAGAGAATTTAAAATACTATTTTGCAACATTTAACTGTATCTAGTTGTATTAACAAGGAATTAAAATTAATTTTGAATGTTCTAGAATATGCATGCTCCCAGACACCTCTACCCACACATTGCAGATTATGACATCAATTTTAAAACATTCTAGAAAAATTTAATTTTACTTATTTAAAATAATACACTGAATAAATAAAATTATTTAAAACATATTACAAAACTTTTATACTATTAAATATTACAGTTAACACTTATTTTAACAGTACATTCTTTAAATATGACAGATATTAATTAATTCTATACTTAGAATAAACATCAATTTCATTTTATATTTTAATTAAAAAACAATGTACTACTTTTATATTTAAAATTATACTAATATATGTTTTAAATATTTTATATACATTTATTAATCATTTATCTGGCAGGTTTAAGCTTATTTTTACATGTAAAATTAATACAAAACAATATTGACTAATAAAAATTTATTAATTGCTTAATATTTGTATATTTACTTCAGTGTAGCATTATGCACTGGTATTATATATATATATGAATTATTTTTCTATGAAATTTTCTTGATGTTTTTTTTAATCAACCAACTTCAATAAATTATGATTATTAAAATCTTTAATTTCTGTTTAATTAAATTAAGCTTAATTAAAAACAATATCTAAATTCAAGCATTAATAAATAAAACATTGATTTAATGTATTATTTCGTATAATTATGTGGTCTCTAGGAATTTGTTTCACCTTTGTTAAGTTTTATTTTTAGATACTTAGAAAAAATATTATTTTTAGCCAAGAAACATCACATGGTCACCATTTCTTATGCTTCCTTATAACAGTAAAACAGGCAAAACTCATTGTACATATTACCACACAGCAAGCTAAAGTAGTCAATGGTTTCCAGAAAGCTTGTGCATAAAATCCCCATCTAGTGCCTACTCATCCAATCTTCCCTGACTAGTTTCTGGCTTGTGGCCTTCATCAGTGAGAAGCCTTCAATATGATAGTAATGCATCTCGATCTTAGGATTTAATGCAACTCTCTAGCAGCCACCTTTTATCTCTACTTAACTACAAAACTTTGAGTCTTAAATTAAAAACATCTTAATATTTTCAATCCAAGTTCATTAGTTTATACTGTCATATAGGTCTGAACTCAGTTCAGCACCTGTACATTTTGGTGACTTTGGTTCTTTATTAACTGTAGCCACCATTATCTTATTAGGAAGGATTGGTTTTAAGCCAATAAACACCACATGATCACCATTTCTTGTGCTTGGTTATAACTCTTGTTAAAACAGGCAAAACTCACTATATGTATTGCCATACACAGCAAGCTTTCAGACATCCATTGATTACTCTAGCTTGCTGTTTGTGGCAATATGTATAGTGAGTTTTGCCTGCTTTATAAGCAAGCATAAGAAATAGTGATCATGTGATGTTTATTGGCTTAAACCAACCCAGTCTAATAGGATGGTGGTGGCTATGGTTATTAAAAAACCAAAGACACCAAAATGTATAGGTGCTGAACTGAGTTCAGACCTATATGACTCTGTAAGCTAATGAGCTTGGATTGAAAATATTGATATTTTCAATTTAAGATTCATAGTTTTGTAGTTACATGGAGATAAAAGGTGGCTGCTAGAGGGTTGCATTAGTTTCTAAGATCTAGGTGCAGTGTTCTCAGATCCAAGGCTCCTCACTGAAGAAGGCCACAAACCAGAAACTAGTCTAGAGATATTGGATGAGTAGGCACTATATGGGAATTTTATGCACAAGCCTTTTTACATCTATTGATTACTCTAGTTTGCTGTGTGTGGCAATATGTATTGTGAGTTTTGCCTGTTTTAACAACAGTTATAAGCAAGCATAAAAATGGTGATCATGTGATATTTGTTGGCTTAAAACCAATCTTGCCTATTAGTAAAGTGGTGGCTATGGTTATTAAAAAACCAAAGACACCAAAATGTATAGGTGTTGAACTGAGTTCAGACCTATATGACTCTATAAGCTAATGAGCTTGGATTGAAAATATTAAGGTGTTTTAAATTTAAGACTCATACTTTTGTAAGTAAGTGGGGATACAATGTGGTTGTTGGAGGGCTGCATTAGATGGTAAGTCCTAGGTGCAGTGCTCTTAGATCCAAGGCTCCTCACTGATGAAAGCCACAAGCCAGAAACTAGTCTGAAGATATTGGATGAGTAGGCACTAGATGGGGATTTTGTGCACAAGCCTTCTGGTATCCATTGATTACTCTAGCTTGCTGTGTGTGGCCATACATATAGTGAGTTTTAGCTGTTTTAAAAATATTATTGTCAAAAACACTAAATTTTTCATTTGATGTCTATTTCTTACCACTTAGTATGCAATTTTATAAGTTTAAGAGACATTGTACTGTACAATGTTGATCATATATTTTTATTTTCTTTACTTTATAAATTTATAAATGATTATTTAGGGATTGTCCCAGTAAAACCTTCCTTTTCAAACACATAGGCATATTTCCCTTTAGTATAAAGTTATTTCTAACATAAGCACTCCAACCACTTTTAATTCTATGATTCAATTTCATCCTTTATATTTCCATTTGTATTAATAATCTGACCAAAGTATTTGTAACTGTTAACTTCTTCTAACTCATCATAATCAATCTTTATTTTCATATTTTGAGAAAATTTATTAAACATTATTATAGGCTATTTAACATTTATCTTTAGTCATACTTTTCTACTTTCATCTGATAACTCCTGCAACATTTGCAAAAAGAACTACATCATCTGCAAAATCTAAATGATTTAAATAATCATTTACTTTCACTTTTCTAGCTTCCCATTTTAATCCACAAAAATACTTCTTGTAGCACTGCTGTAAAAAGTTTTGGAGATATGGTGTCACCCTGTCTTACACCCTTTTCAATGTTGAATTTCCTACTATCATTATGTAATCTAATTGTTGCTGTTGCATTTTTATAACTATTCTTTAAAATATGACAATATCCTAGATCTACACCTTGATGATCCAATGCTTTAATCTCTGAAGAAATGTTTATAGAATCAAATGCATTTTCGTAGTCTACAAATCCTAAGCATAATGGCAACTCATATTCATTTGTCCTTTCTATAATTTCTCTCAATACCTGGATATAATCTACTATACTAAAATCATGTTTGTATCCAGCTTGTTCTCTTGGTTGGTGGAAATACAGTGTTTTCTGTAGATGAGTTGTAATTATCTTAGTAAAAATTTTGTATAAAAGTGATAATAGATTGATAGGTCTGTAATTTCTAATATCTTTTTTATCACCTTTTTAAAATATTAATAGTAATACTGATTTTTTTCAATCATCTGGCACATCTTTATCATTTAGACATTTGGTATATAACTTTGCTAAAAAAATTATATTTCTTCACCTGCTTCTTTTAATATATCAATTATAATTCCATCATTACCTGGATCCTTCCTTTTCTTCATAAATTTAATTGCATGTCTCACTTCCTCATTCAAAATTCTGGGCAATTCAGATGACATAATAGGTATAGGAGGCACTTGTTCTTTATTATTATATAATTCCTGATAGAAGTCTTCTACAGATTTCATGATGTCATCTCTCTTTTTAGTAATAATGCCATATAAAATGTTGTTTTACACTCTTTAGACTTTTAATCTCTTCTACAGCTTTCATTGCAAGTTCACAATTATACTTTCTTATATCATTTTCAACTCTTTTCCACAACATTTTACAAAATTCGAGATATTCAATCCTTTTTAATGCATCATTGTTGTATATCCTCATATTCCTTCTTTTCTTCATAAATTCTCTAGTGTCGGTATAAATTTTATTGGTCAATTGCTGCTTTTTTTTACCAGCTGTCTTTGTTGCAGTTTTTAATAGTGTATCACTTATTTTTCTATTAATTTCATTCAAATCTGAATCATGTTCAAAATCTACTTTTACTTGAAACCGATTTGTAAGTTCTAATTTAAATTCATTAGAATGCGTTCTAATTTAAATTCATTAGAATGCTTCTGAAGACTAGGAATATCAACTGTAAATCTTGTTTTTCTTAATAATTTTTGTCTCTCTAGTTTTGCATTAGCCGTATCTTACATCTTACTAATCAATGATCACTTCCTCTGTTAAATTTATTAAGAACATTACAATCTTGAAATATGTATTTTCTGTTAGTCAAAATATAATCCAATTTTGCTGTACCTTTATTTAGATGCTTTCATGTCCATGTCCTTTTAACATTTTTCTCAAAAAAAGAATTCATAATATATATATATATATATTGTAAATATATATATATTGAAACAGACAGATCGAAGAACCGATCTTCGTTTCATGTGTTTTAAGTACGGTAATTCAAACTACTATCCGCCCGCAGTGAGATTTGTCTATTTTCAGTCATAATAAAAAAATTAGTTATATATTTTATGTTTTGTAAATCAATATGTAAGATTCCGTATATAAACGTCACAAACCATGAAATGATATTCGTGTGTGCGTGGTTTGTGGGTTTATATCAATTTAATTTAAAGTTCAGTGCGGGCGTATTTGTTTGAATTTTAGTTTTTTTTTTAAAATTGTACAAAGTCGTTTAAAAATACTGATCAAAAGTCACATTCCTTTGATCAGTGTTTTTAATTAAAATCTAAATTACACAAATGTACAGAGTAATTAAATTGTATTCGAAATAGATAAGGAATGTAGATTTGTAATTACTGTGTCAATTTAAAAATTGCGTTTAAAGTAGAAGGACAATGGAATGGATAATTAATGTTGTATGGTCAAGCTGGATGGCTGGAAGCTAGAGAAAGTAGGCGGAGCCTAAACACAAAAACCAGGCGGAAAGGTCAATCGTGGCCATCTTAGAGAAAAACTCATTCTAACTTTTGACGTGGTTGAGAGAGGTAGTCTTAAGACAGCACTGCAGCTGCTAGAGTAATTCCTATAATTTTGTTAAGAAGCTTACCTGTAAACCGCAATGTTGATGGGCTAAGTGCCAGGAGCTGATCTCTGTCCTGCCAAATTGAATCTTCGTGCCGCTGACTGATCATGTTGTATGTGCTTCATAGTTTCCAGCTTCCAATCTCCAAATTGACAATGCCTTGCAAATAACTTTCAAAATGCGCGCCTACGTTCGTCGGAAATATCAATCGGGAAAAGCCAAGCCGGATGAAGAAAGAAGAGTAACTGTGTTACACGAACTTTTAACTTTCTCCCGAGCTTAATGTTATCAATCAAATAAATTACATGTAAGTTTTTATGTCGTTTATAATGCTATTGTTTAACCTGTCAGTAAATTTTCTTTTCTTTTAATCCTCCGCTCTAGTCTTTAGAATAATTTATATAAATTGTAATTAATAGTACTAATACTTTAAATGAATGCATTTATGTTTTTTTTGTGTTGCGTATTCCATAAACAAACGATGCCAATAGTAATATTTTCCAACTCTGTGTAAACTAGTGTACAATAATGATCAAGTTATTTTTAAAAGTAAGTTCGTTTTCTGAATTAAATATTCTTTTATATTTCGAGTTGGTAAATGTTAAATCCCTTTTATTATTCTATTTTAAGTTGTCATATAATTGCAATCTAAGGTTCAATTTTAAATATATATATATGTTGGTTTCAAAGTGTTATATTAATGTCATGTATGATCTGAGAAATAACTCATTGTATAATTTTATACTATCGCTACCGCTGGTCAACCTGGAGGGTTAGGGGTTTCAGAGTAAATTTAATTAATTATTGTTTTCGCGGTCAGTTTAATTCCGCTATATTTTATTGGGATAAGGACCTCAGCCTGTGGCGTAGAAATAGACGAACAGATTCCCGGTTTTGTATAATTTCTTTTAAAAACCCACTTCAAGTACTCGTCCTTGATGTCTGTGGCAATGCCTTCCCTTCGCTGAAGTTAGCGTCTCGCCATACTACCATTGGGGAATGAAAGCAGTTTCTTTCCCAGGTAATCTCTTGGATCACCGGGTTCGAAAGGATCCCGGCTGGTTGTCGTGTCCCGGAGCTACTTGGGGGCATTAAGCCTTGTCAAAGTACAAGCCGCCCGGTATTCCGTTAATGCACCGCAAGTGATTACTGTAGGGCTCTTGAATATAGGCAACCACCAGTACATCTATCTTCCATGCTGTATTTATATAAAACCACATCCAACTGTTCGCCTACGTAACGGCTCGAGTCGATTCGAATAAAATAAGTTAATAAAAAAAAAACCTGTAGATAAATATCTTTTCAATGCTCAAATACTCTGATTCTCTTAGCCACTCGTCAACCATTTAACTACACAGCTATTGGCATGAGTTTGTTCACTAGATAAAATGATCGCTAAAGACTAGTAGCTAAATACAAGAGGATTCATGGAAGTCTTACCGTACTGTTGAACGCTATATTTATATGTTTCTATTTTTCTTATTAAACACTTTATTTAATCTACTTTTTGTGTCCTCCACCTTATTACTCTCTAAATCTAGGTAGCCACTTACTGTCTGTATTGGCAACTTAAATATATACGTTACATGAATGACCGTTCCAATATCTAGAGTATAATAAATATAGATATCATTAACTGTAAGAATTAGTCTATGTTCTGAGCTGAGCTAGAAAAGGGATAACCCCGTGCTGGTATAAAGTCATCATCGGTTAGTCATACCGGGGTTTGGGTTTGAATTTAGTTGGCGTTTTGGAATTTATTCTTAAACGTGGACTGGGTTTGAACTCGGGTACTGTGTATGAGTAAGCGTGGTGGATTTATACCGGTACAGTTAGTAAATTTTTGGTCGCCCTCCGTGGTGCTCCGATGAAGAAATCTCCCACACCCTGCAGAGTGAACGAGAGTAAACAGATGAATGATAAAAAGATTTGATTTTTTTTTGTTTGTCATAATATTGATATGTATCCGCCGTATTAAAATGTGCAAGTTAAAACTATAGTTGAATGAAATAAGTAATATAAAATTTTTTTTTCCCTTACACCAAGTTTCAGTGAATAGACTACTCCCAAATATAATTAAGAAACAAAGTGAGATTTTTTGAAAAGAGAGCGGAAGCGATTTTGTGCGTTTATTTAATTAAAATAAACGAATGTTATTCCATAATTTTTTTTTGCGAGTTTATTCTTGTTGTTTAAAATTTTTCGAAAAAAAGTAAAGAAGTAGAATTAATTCCAGGTCTTAAAAATAAAAACGTGTACGCATATAGATATTGTGTACGCATATATATATATATTTTTTTTGTTGTTTAAAAATGTTTTTTTTTAAAAAAAAAAAGTAAAGAAGTAGGATTACCTTTATGTTTTAAAAATAAAAAACGTGTGCGCATATATATATGTATAATATAAAAATTTTATCAGAGAGTTAATATTAATCGTTCCCTATATAAAACATTAAGTCTTAAATCAAATGATTATTAGGTCATGTAAAAAGTATATATTTGGGGGATCAGTGGATTAAACTATCTATTGGTCACATGTTGCTGGCTGGCGCCTTTCAAATAAATTTGTCAGCAAACATGTTTGGCAATGCAGCAGTGGTGAGTCTTGTTGGGTTCAAAGGAGAGAATGGTGGTTTATATATAAAAAGAGAGAATTACTGACAGAAATAAAAAAAAAATACTATGTTATGTACCCATTATTAATATGTTTATATTATAGGACTGAGGAGAACAGTGCGAACTGGGTAAAGAAACAGAATGTAAACCATTGCTTAACATCAATAAGAAACCCCCAATCGAACCCGTGCGAGAGAGTCATGAGGGAAATCAGTCGACTTCTCCGCGCGTGTTTATCAACGGATCACCGGAAGTGGGTAGAGAAACTGCAATATGTCATGGACTGCATCAACCATACCATGAACGAATCCATGGGATTCCCACCCATGCGTTTGCACTATGGTAAGCCATGCCCGGATATCTTCCCTACGCTACTACCAAAGCGTGAGGTACACGTAAATCACAGCACGGATCAAGACACGGCCCGACAACAATTGGAGCGCATGGCACAAAATAGAATCAAAAGAGGAGGAAGGCAACACCACAATTTTAAAAAAGGGGATCAAGTCTGGCTAAGGTCTCCTCGCGTCAGTAATGCACCTAAGAAGGAATTCAAAAAATTCTTCCCTTTATATACCGGGCCATATGAAATAGTGGAAGAATGCCATGAAAACGCTTTTCTTCTGGAAGGGAAGGGTTTACGAGGTATTTATAATGCGAGACAATTAAAACCCTATATACCTCCCGACCCAGGGAGAAGGTAGAAATAACAAAATGATAACCCGGTAAGCGACCACTGTGACATGCATATGATGATGAGTAAAGGAACTACGGTAATTCACCCAATTTTGTAAATGTTAATTTCAAACCCTCACCCAGACTGTTCTCCGAGGTCAATCAAATGTTGAAAAAATGTTAACCAGAGATTTATGTACAATCATTTTTTTTTGTTGTTTTTTTTTATAAAGTGAGAAGAAATGAAACAGACAGATCGAAGAACCGATCTTCGTTTCATGTGTTTTAAGTACGGTAATTCAAACTACTATCCGCCCGCAGTGAGATTTGTCTATTTTCAGTCATAATAAAAAAATTAGTTATATATTTTATGTTTTGTAAATCAATATGTAAGATTCCGTATATAAACGTCACAAACCATGAAATGATATTCGTGTGTGCGTGGTTTGTGGGTTTGTATCAATTTAATTTAAAGTTCAGTGCGGGCGTATTTGTTTGAATTTTAGTTTTTTTTTTAAAATTGTACAAAGTCGTTTAAAAATACTGATCAAAAGTCACATTCCTTTGATCAGTGTTTTTAATTAAAATCTAAATTACACAAATGTACAGAATAATTAAATTGTATTCGAAATAGATAAGGAATGTAGATTTGTAATTACTGGGTCAATTTAAAAATTGCGTTTAAAGTAAAAGGACAATGGAATGGATAATTAATGTTGTATGGTCAAGCTGGATGGCTGGAAGCTAGAGAAAGTAGGCGGAGTCTAAACACAAAACCAGGCGGAAAGGTCAATCGTGGCCATCTTAGAGAAAAACTCACTCTAACTTTTGACGTGGTTGAGAGAGGTAGTCTTAAGACAGCACTGCAGCTGCTAGAGTAATTCCTATAATTTTGTTAAGAAGCTTACCTGTAAACCGCAATGTTGATGGGCTAAGTGCCAGGAGCTGATCTCTGTCCTGCCAAATTGAATCTTCGTGCCGCTGACTGATCATGTTGTATGTGCTTCATAGTTTCCAGCTTCCAATCTCCAAATTGACAATGCCTTGCAAATAACTTTCAAAATGCGCGCCTACGTTCGTCGGAAATATCAATCGGGAAAAGCCAAGCCGGATGAAGAAAGAAGAGTAACGGTGTTACACGAACTTTTAACTTTCTCCCGAGCTTAATGTTATCAATCAAATAAATTACATGTAAGTTTTTATGTCGTTTATAATGCTATTGTTTAACCTATCAGTAAATTTTCTTTTCTTTTAATCCTCCTCTCTAGTCTTTAGAATAATTTATATAAATTGTAATTAATAGTACTAATACTTTAAATGAATGCATTTATGTTTTTTTGTGTTGCGTATTCCATAAACAAACGATGCCAATAGTAATATTTTCCAACTCTGTGTAAACTAGTGTACAATAATGATCAAGTTATTTTTAAAAGTAAGTTCGTTTTCTGAATTAAATATTCTTTTATATTTCGAGTTGGTAAATGTTAAATCCCTTTTATTATTCTATTTTAAGTTGTCATATAATTGCAATCTAAGGTTCAATTTTAAATATATATATATGTTGGTTTCAAAGTGTTATATTAATGTCATGTATGATATGAGGAATAAGTCACTGTATAATTTGATACTATCGCTACCGCCTGTCAACCTGGAGGGTTAGGGGTTTCAGAGTAAATTTAATTAATTATTGTTTTCGCGGTCAGTTTAATTCCGCTATATTTTATTGGGATAAGGACCTCAGCCTGTGGCGTAGAAATAGACGAACAGATTCCCGGTTTTGTATAATTTCTTTTAAAAACCCACTTCAAGTACTCGTCCTTGATGTCTGTGGCAATGCCTTCCCTTCGCTGAAGTTAGCGTCTCGCCATACTACCATTGGGGAATGAAAGCAGTTTCTTTCCCAGGTAATCTCTTGGATCACCGGGTTCAAAAGGATCCCGGCTGGTTGTCGTGTCCCGGAGCTACTTGGGGGCATTAAGCCTTGTCAAAGTACAAACCGCCCGGTATTCCGTTAATGCACCGCAAGTGATTACTGTAGGGCTCTTGAATATAGGCAACCACCAGTACATCTATCTTCCATGCTGTATTTATATCAAACCACATCCAACTGTTCGCCTACGTAACGGCTCGAGTCGATTCGAATAAAATAAGTTAATAAAAAAAAAAACCTGTAGATAAATATCTTTTCAATGCTCAAATACTCTGATTCTCTTAGCCACTCGTCAACCATTTAACTACACAGCTATTGGCATGAGTTTGTTCACTAGATAAAATGATCGCTAAAGACTAGTAGCTAAATACAAGAGGATTCATGGAAGTCTTACCGTACTGTTGAACGCTATATTTATATGTTTCTAGTTTTCTTATTAAACACTTTATTTAATCTATTTTTTGTGTCCTCCACCTTATTACTCTCTAACTCTAGGTAGCCACTTACTGTCTGTATTGGCAACTTAAATATATACGTTACATGAATGACCGTTCCAATATCTAGAGTATCATAAATATAGATATCATTAACTGTAAGAATTAGGCTATGTTCTGAGCTGAGCTAGAAAAGGGATAACCCCGTGCTGGTATAAAGTCATCATCGGTTAGTCATACCGGGGTTTGGGTTTGAATTTAGTTGGCGTTTTGGAATTTATTCTTAAACGTGGACTGGGTTTGAACTCGGGTACTGTGTATGAGTAAGCGTGGTGGATTTATACCAGTACAATATATATATATATATATATTGTAACCACATCAATCTACACCTATATCACTTTATATACACATAAATGCCCAGGCACCAATTCTATACAAGATAGAATAAAATTTATAATTTAAGTTGTGTCTCTAATTATGGATAAGACTCTTATTATAGTACTAATCTACAGCTTACCTCAGTTGGTGGTTATAGGGTCGTGTGGTCATCTAGAATGCAAATGGGGTGAGAGAAGCATTTATAAACAATAATTATATAATGTTCATTTAGTAAAGTATTTATTTAAGTTACCAAAAGGAAGCAATTCATGGATTAAATCAAGAATCTTGATATGTTCAGTTCTCCCACCATCCCAGTAAATGCCACACCAATCATTCCACTCATCTAATATGTTTGGGAATCACTGTAACAATAATTAATCTACAAACACTTGATTTAGAGTGCACACTTAAACCAATGTTTATTTAAATGATGAAATAATCTCAGGGTTTTATTATATGAACAATAATTCAATTCTATTATAAGATGATAATTAAGTAATGAGGAACTATTCAAAACTGACAATTCTTTCAATGAAATAAATGATAGACAATAATATAGATCTGTGCATTTTTATCACACATCATTATCTATTTTAAATAAGGTAAAATCTATATCTTGGCATTACACAATGTTTGGATTCATTATTTCAGTGTTATCTAGATAGATTGCCTATAATATTAAACTGACAATTATTATAATTATATTATGTTGAACATATGTGTGTGATGAAATGGTCAATTGAGCATACATGACATAATAATTCAGAGGGAATCTTACTTCAACAAACATTTACTACAAGACACATCGTTTTACAAACATATCGATGATGATTTAACATCAATTTTGCAATGACTATAATCTTGACTAAATAACATTTAATTTACATAAATCCTATACACTTAATATATGGAGGCTCTTTTTCATATTTGTTTTTCAATATCATTTATAACTCTATTTATTAAACTAATAACAATACAAAATAAATATATCTTTATGTACCAATGTTTATATCATCTATTCTCATTCTGTGCTCTCAATGAACTAAGAAAAGTGGTATCAAATAATCAACTAATGCCAATGAAATTATTTCCCTATGTCTATAACAGTATACTTACTATATAAATATAATAATATTTACTAAGGCTGTAACCTTTAGCCTTAGTAAATATTACTTAATATAATAATGTGCGTTTAATAAAATTTATAATTATATAAAATTAAGTAATAATATTATTAAAATTAGGATTAAATAAAGTAAAATGTTGTAATCCAATATTACATTCATACCATGAGGGTGAATTGCCAGTGATAATAATAAATGAAATAATGATCATGTGGGTGATATGATTTTACAAGCTACTTAGAACTTACAATTCCAGTGATGGTCTCCCTCTATATCTTTAAGTTTATTATACCTTCGAATGTGTGCACATTTGTAAATTCACAATCACAACGAATTTATTGATTATATTTTTTATAGGTTTACTTGTGGAATGAATAACCTTTACAATACAGATGGTACAATGAGCTAATCATTAAATTATTAATCCAACTTCAAGTATATCACAGAAATCACTAAAACATTTATCTGAAATGACAAACATATACTACATGACGATAATTATGTGTAATAAAGAGGGAGAGGAATATAATAACAATTAAATGAATAACCTTTACAATACAGATGGTACAATGAGCTAATCATTAAATTATTAATCCAACTTCAAGTATATCACAGAAATCACTAAAACATTTATCTGAAATAACAAACATATACTACATGACGATAATTATGTGTAATAAAGAGGGAGAGGAATATAATAACAATTAAATATTCACATAGGTGTGCATGAGGGTTAACAAGACTTCAAACACCAACTTAATTCATCAACATATTAGCTACCAATTTTGCTACACAAATAGTGCAGAACCTAGCCAACTTATCATGTATAAATGGGGCATCTACCACTTCACTTTAAAGAATATAACTATCACATCATATACTATCAAATAAGAAATATACCACTACTCATGACTCAATAGGTAAATAATTAATTGGAGCATCACTCAATCTGAATAGCATGATTATTCTTTCAATCTCCTCTTCACTCAAAAGGTATTCAATGCATTTCATATAGGGCAAATCCATAAGGAGATAAACTCTCAAATTTTCGCACTCTTTTTGTGCATAGCATCAGCCGAAACTGATAGAAAAACAAATAAGCATAAATCTAAGTTATATACAATAGCTTATGATAGTGAACACACACATGGACATATGATCATTTATTAAATATTTTTGAAATCACATCAAATAATAAAATGTTTTATTAGCATTAATTAAATTATACATGAGTCTAATACCTATGAAAAACCATGAACATCAAATTTCAAATTAACGTCAATACTATCAAGTCAATCTGAACATTTGGGTATAGTGGCATAAATATTTCCATGTATCTATTGATTATAACCAACTAATGAATAATGCTAAAGCATTTGACTTGAACCAATAATATAAGCTTGGGGAAATAGCATTTTTACATAATACAACAAAAGAAAATATTACTGGTTTGGTATAATTTATATCAAAATCTCTGAGATGTTCTAGAGTAGATTAGGCATATAAATACATAATAATAATAAATCAAGTTAATATCAAACTAAAAAAAGAAAATCTACCTATCTATCATATGCAAAGGGAAGAAATTCTTGTCATATCTTCTATCATTAAAATAAAGTTCTCCTTTTTTTTTTTTATTTCACACTTAAGAGTAGAAAATAACATGAAAACATATAGACATCACTCCTGCAGAATAAACATGAATTTGGCAAAACAGCAATAATCTCCAATGTTCTTGTGGCTTCCTAATGGACATTACAAGCAGCTTTTGCACATATTTGAATCAACTTATTTGTCATAAAATCTCCAAAACTCGACAAGATCATCTAAATAGTTGTTTATGATTGACACTATTTTCACCTTTGTTCTGTCTAAAATTTCCAGCATAATAAAATTTAATAACAGTTAAGTTCAGGGTTGTGCAGTCATGCATGCTTATATACTTTTCTGATAAATAATTGCCAAATATTAAGTCACACTTTATATCATGCATTTATAGGTGTGAATGATAAGGTAATTTGGTATACATAGCTATTCTAATAATGTAAAGTATTAGAATGAATAATTTCTGTGTTTTAGCCTTATTTTACACAATAAAAATAGAAAATTTATGAGAGTCAATAAACATTTCATTAAATAGTTCAGCATAACTTTTCCAATTACTATCATTAATTTACATATTTCCTGTATCACACTATTTATTATAAGTAAGTTATAGCAAAATTGTATTATCAATTTTTTATGTAATATCCATGCATTTTGAATAAAAGTAAATTCAACTGTTAATCGATAAAAGCTGGTGCTGGTGTACCTTTAAAAGTGTAGTCTTCCATATTAAACAATCCTATCATGTGTCTTTCACAAATACATGCTTGAGTAGTATGAGAGAAGTTTACTTAGTAAATGGAATAGTACAGAATTTAATAAAAATATTAGGTTCACTTGGTTAATTATTTAAATTATCTCTACTTTATTTTAGTGCCTTTTTTAAAAAAAAAAAGTATTTCTTCTTCTCTAAAACTTTTTCTGAAGTCCTCAATCTACTTAGCCATGCTTCCTTTTTTCCTTTTTTAATTATAATGAGGCCAACAATTTGCAAGAATTCATTACTTGTAAAAAAATGTTAGGAATAGAGTATTAAAAAAATATTAAATTACAAATACTAACTAATAATAAATAAAACACATAACTTTTACATTTTCAAATCAAAGATTTTATGTAATAAATAATTAATAAAAAAAAATCATACTAACCAATGGTGTGTATATGTGTGCATGTGAAATGATATGAATGGACATGCACCCACATATACCAGTTAGATCTTAGAATGGCAATAAACAATAGATTAGAAAATTAATGAATATGCATTCATTGAGACTTTACAGACAAACAATACTTATTCCCACTAGTTTAGCTTTCATGCACACAACTCCTGATACAATCCAATTCCCTCTCCCACTATTAGATATACAAAAAATTTTTAATGGTTGATACACCCCAACGAACATCCCAAGGACCTTTCAACCAAATTATACTTTAAGTTATATCACAATTCATTTTTGTATTATATACCCCTGACTACTATTGGCACAATGTGAACTTCCCACATTCCTTCATGGTGGCAATGTGGAAGGTCATAATCCCTCTTCCTTATGAGAAAATGAATTGGACAAGCAACAACAAACATTATTAGCATATTAAACTTCATACTAAGGTTAGTTTATGATGGAAAGTTATGCTTATGAAACACTGATGCTCATCAATCTTCCATTAATTATTGTGTTTTTGCTGAATATGGAATTAAACTGTGAGCATTATAAGTACCTCATGTTCCTTCAGGTGTAGAGAATAAAATTGTGTTCTCTTTTATCTGTCTCACTATCTGATAGGGACATTCATAGAGATCAAGGAATTTTGTGAAGGTCTGTTTCTTAAGGTTACTGACATGGGGAGCCCTGATCATTGGGCAGCTATATGAAGTGGGAGTTCAAGCAAACCTTCATCTTCCCAGGACTCAACATCAAAGTCAATGTTGTTAATTAGCGAGCCTATTCTGTTTCACAGATCACTATGAATAGGGCCCCAAAGTGAGGAACATACTATTGAGCTCATTATTAGTTTAATTTTTGAGGTTTCTTGACAGTGGTCTTATCCCTTTTAAGAGATTTTTATCCCACTTTTGAATGGTATGATATCATCATCCTTCCTCCCTATAGATGATTGAGGATTATAATTGGCCTACTTCTAGTTTGAGTCCTTTACCCATACCTACTCCTTCTCCTAACTTCTCTACCTTGATTCCAACACAGCCTAACTAGGATATTGATACTCACATTTGGAGTGTTTTCTGTAAGAATTTTAGCCCTACCATCATCTCCTCGATCACTAATCTCTATAGAATCCAAGACATTTACCACCCCATCAATCATCTGCTACTCTGACACTGTAAGAACTTGTTTGACATGTTGCATCAGGTTGTGGCACAATATCCTAACTATTTGCTGTTCAGACAGAGGATATGCTGGAAGAGTTTTCAGTTTCACAGCTTGTTTTCAAAAGAACTGGGTATAACTAACCTTAAGTTGACTGTACCTTTCTTGTGAAACCTGATATCTCAAGTTGTCCTGCTTATCTTCCCCCCAAAAGCTATCTAATAAAAGGTATTTAAAGTTCTTGTAGCTATGTGGCTTCTCAAATAATGACTGCTACCAATCCCTGGAAGAGAGGTATAAGTGATTGCTAGCAATAGCAATCTTTTCTTCTTCTAATAAGGGGCACAATGAAAACAATTCCTTTAAGTTCTGTAAAAATTCACGTGGTTTTTCCAAGTGTTCTTCTTTGAAGGGCTTAACAGATAAAAAAATGTGAGGGCCATGAAATCCCATGAATCATTTTTATAATTCATCCCTTTCCTTAAATCTGAATTCTTTGGATATGTCTTATTGGGCTTGAGGTCCCCTAATAAATCCTCAGAATGATGATATCCTGGGTGACAATAAACTTCTTTGACCTCAGTTGCATCTGATACCCTGATGTTTGATGGCCCTATTTGCAACTTTGAATTCCAAACCTGAACTATCATATCCTGTAAAAAAATTTTCAACCTTAATTGGTAATTGCATAATTCATAATTAAATTTGTTTCTCAGTTTCTCTTTGGCCTTGTCTAAAACAATTTGCTGACACTTATTGTTTCTTACATGGTCTACTTCTTTTCTTAAATTTTGTCATTTCTCATCCATCTCAGCTTGCTTAAGCCCCATGGATCACACAGTTTCTTCCTCTATTGTCAATTTATCCATCCTCTTAACAATCTGAATAACCTTATCATACAGGTTTTGATCAATACTATACTAGCCTTGGGTCTTCAAAATATTGTCATCAACTTTGTCCTGATACTTCTCTACAATTTGCCTGACAACCCCAATTTTTTTCAAACTGTTTAAATTTCTGTTGAATTTCTGCCTTACACTCATTATTGTACTGGCCATGTAACATCTGACACTCAAGTCCCTTATCTCTCATCATGATTTCTGCTTTGCCAAAATTTTCTTAAATCTTTTCCCAAAGTTGTAATACTTAACTATCACTTTCTGATTTAATTTGTTGTAACAGAGTATACACACAGGTCTCTACTGCTTTTATCTTACATACTTGATCTCTAATAGTGTCTTTGAAGTATGTCATATCTACAATCTGACTTTCAATTTTCTCCTCTAAAATCTGCATCTGTATAACTGTATTAGCTCTTATTTCTATTATTTCTGACTTCATTTCTAACATTCCTGATTTTATTTCAGCCATCCTCATTTCCGACTTCTCTTGACTCAATTTTTTTCTGACTTTACCTCTGATAACATCTCTTTTGACTTCTCTCTATCCTTTGCTTGGCCTGACCTCATTTCTGACTTTAGTTCTTCTAACATCTCTCTTGATCTCTCTTTATCTGACTTCATTTCTGCAAACATCTCTTTGATCCACATTGGCATGTGACTACCTTTCATCCTACTAGATTGTCCATTGGACATATCCATGGTTTCATATCCTGATTCAAGGTCAGGGAACAATGCAATAGTGTCTGGGGTTGGTATCTCTTGGGACACACCCAAACTAACATATAAATTAAACTCAAAAAAATAAGGCCTGCCAGGCCCAACTTACACCAAACCAACAATCTAAACTCACCTTCACCATTCAAAACTACACAGAATTTCTACAATCTGTTAAATTTTATTCCCCCATATAATGATCAATCTCCACACACAAAAAAGAACATTTTTAAATTTTCAATCAAATAACACCAATCCAAATATATCTGGGATTATCAACTAAGGTTTTCATGATCCATTTATGGTTATATTACATATTATAGCAATCTAAATTAACAATAGAGATTAAATAGTTCAAATATGTTCATTTATATTTATGGTGTGATGGATGCATTAAAATGTTATAACCAGCATCCACAGCATCATATCAATTTTATTCATAAGATTTCAAATACTGACTGTGCCTAAACAAGTACTGTCATCTTCTGCAACTAGATAGTCACAATCACTTATAACTTTCACACTAACCAATCAAATTTCTCCACAGTTTTTTGTGCTAAAAACCTAACACACGTAGTCAACTAACCATCAATAAAGCCTGACATTTGAGGAGCCCAAACTTCTATGGCAACCATGCAATCATCATTCAATCTAGCCCAATACATTGGATGCCATAAAACCAGTTCTATATTTAACCAACCATTAACCAATTGAGCTGCCACATTGCATGCCACTAAATACCCTGTAACCACTTCGATCTACATCTATATCAGCTTATACATATATAATTGCCCAGGCACCAATTCTATACAAGATAAAATAAAATTTATAATTTAGGTTGTGTCTCTAATTATGGATAAGACTCTTATTATAGTATTCATCCACAGCTTAGCTCAGTTGGAGGTTATAGGATCTCGTGGTCATCTAGAATGCAAATGGCTTGAGAGAAGCATTTATAAACAATAATTATATACTGTTTATTTAGTTACATCATAAGTGTTTACTTAAGGTTTCAAAAGAAAGCAATTCATGGATTAAACCAAGAATCGTGATACTTTCAATTCTCTCACCATCCAAGTACATGCCAGACAAATCACCCCTCTCATCTAATATGTTTGTGAATCACTGTAATAATAATTAATCTACAGGAATTTGAATTAGATTGCACAGTTATACCAATGTTTATTTAAATAATGAAATAATCTCAGGGTATTATTATATAAACAATAAGTTAATCATATTATATGATATTAATTAAGTAATGAGGAACTATTGTGAAACTGATGACAATTCTTACAATTAAATAAAAGATAGACAATGATAGAGATCGGGGCCATTTTTATCAAACATCATTATCTATTTTAAATAAGCTAAAAATTATATCTTGGCATTATACAAAGTTTGGATCAATTAATTCAGTGTTATCTAAATAGATTGCATATAATATTAAACAAACAAGTATTATAATTATATTATGTTGAACATATGTGTGTGTGGAAATTTACATGACAAAATAATTCAAAGAGAATCTTACTTCAACAAATATTTATTACATAACAAATCCTTATACAAACACATCATTGATGATTTAACATTAATTTCACATTAACTACAATCTTGACTAAATAACATTTAATTTACATAAATCCTATACACTTGATCTTTGGAGGCTCTTCCTCTTATCTCTTATTCCAATATCATTTACAACTCTATTTATTAAATAATTAACTACACAAAATAATTATACCTTTATGTACCAATGTTTATATTATCTATTTGCACTATGTTCTCTCAATGAACTAAGAAAAGCAGTATCAAATAATCAACTAATGCCATTGAAATTATTTCCATATGTCCATAAATTTATAATTACTATATAAAATTAAGTAATAATTTTATTAAAATTAGCATTAAATAAAGTAAAATTTTGTAATCCAATATTACATTCATACCATGAGGGTGAATTGCCAGTAATAATAATAAATAAAATAATGATCATGTGGGTGATATGATATGACAAGCTATTTACAACTTACAATTCCAGTGATGGTCTCTTTCAATAATGTTAAGTTTATCATATCTCTGAATGTGTGCACATTTATAAATTTATAATCACAACACATTTATTGATTACATTTTCTATTGGTTTACTTGTGGAATGAATAAACTTCACAATATGGACTGTACAATGAGTTAATCATTAAATTATTAATCCAATGTCAAATATATTACAGAAATCACTAAAACATTTATCTTAAATAACTAACATATACTACATGATGATAATTACATGGAATGAAGAGGGAGAGCAAAATAATAAATAATATTCACATATGTGCACATGTTTGTTAACAAGATTCCAAACAACAACTTAATTCATCGACATAATAGCCACCAACTTTTCTGACACAAGTGGTACAGAACTCAGCCAGCTTATCATGTATAAATGGGACATCTACCACTTCACTTTAAAGAATATATCTACCACATCATACACAATTAAATAAGGAAATATACCACAAACTACAGCTCAATAGGTAAGTAATTAAAGGACACATCACTCAATCCAAATAGCATGATTATTTCTTCAATCGCCTCTTCACTCAGAAGCTATTTAATGCATTTCATATAGGGCAAATCCATAAGCAGATACACTCTTTAACGCATAACACCAGCCAAAACCGATATTAAAAAAATTTAGCATAATTCTCTTATAAAATAGTTATGATTGTGAACACACCTGCAAACATATGATCATGTATGAATTATTTTCAAAATCACATCAGACAATAAAATGTTATAGTAGCATTAATTAAATTATACATGAATTTAATACCTATGAAAAACCATGAACATTGAATTTCAAATTAATGTCAATACTGTCAAGTAAACCTGACTATTCAGCAATGCTGGCATCAATATTCCTATGTATCTATTGATTATTACCAACTAATGAATAATGATAAAGCATTCCATTTGAACCAATAATATAAGCATGGGAATACAACATTTTTACATAATAAAATAAAATATTGTTGATAAACAGAGCAAAACTCTCCATACAGTATTGCCACCTGTGCTAAACAGAGTAATCAATGGATGCCAGAAGGTTTGTGCATAAAATCCCTATCTAATGCCTACTCATCCAATATCCCCAGACTAGTTTCTGGCTTGTGGCCTTCGTCAGTGAGGAGCTTTGGATCTGAGAGCACTGCATCTAGATCTTAGGATCTATTGAGCTTAGATTGAAAATATTTTTTGTGTTTTCAATTTTATTCTCATAGTTTTGTAGTTAAGTAGAGATAAAAGGTGCTTGCTAGAGGGTTGCATTAGATCCTAAGATCTAGATGCAGCGCTCTCAGATCCAAAGCTCCTCAATGACAAAGGCCACAAGCCAGAAACTAGTCTGGGGATATTGGATGAGGAGGCATTAGATAGGGATTTTATGCACAAGCCTTCTGGCATCCATTGATTACTCTGTTTAGCACAGGTGGCAATACTGTATGGAGAGTTTTGCTCTGTTTATCAACAATTAATGTGCTAGTATAGGAAATGTGATCATGTGATGCTTAATGGTTTAACACCAATCCTGCCTAATAGGATAGTGGTGGCTATGGTTGTAAAAGAGCCAAAGACACCAAAATGTATGGGCGCTGAACTGAACTATATAAGCTATTGAGCTTAGATTGAAAATATTTTTTGTGTTTTCAATTTCATTCTCAAAGTTTTGTAGTTAAATAGAGATAAAAGGTGGTTGCTAGAGGGTTGCATTAGATCCTAAGATCTAGATGCAGTGCTCTCAGATCCAAAGCTCCTCACTGATGAAGGCCACAAGCCAGAAACTTGTCTGGGGATATTGGATGACTAGGCATTAGATAGGGATTTTATGCACAAGCCTTCTGGCATCCATTGATTACTCTGTTTAGCACAGGTGGCAATACTGTATGGAGAGTTTTGCTCTGTTTATCAACAATTAATGTGCTAGTATAGGAAATGTGATCATGTGATGCTTAATGGTTTAAAATAAAATATTACTGGTTTGGTACATAGAGAGCGTCCCAATAGCTCAAACAAGCTCATAATTAACAAGTGCGGTTATGAGAAATATTTAAAATCTCTATCCAGAACACTCTTATCTCCAGACCATGGTTTCGAACATATGGCCCACATCAGTGGAGAGCTAGAATATTCGGACACTAGACCTAAAATATCAACTCAAAAACACCAGCACTTATTTCAAATGTATATTTAAGAAGAAACTCTGAATTTTTCAGACATGAAAATGTCTTTAAATCCAGCTATCTAACTTAAATAGCTATATGGGACTGAGCTAAATTCAGATCTACCATATTCTAATAGCCTCAGCATAACCAAAGCCTTAAAGATAAAATTATAATAGTTAAAAAAGCAAGTCATATATAACATGACATTACTTTTAATGAGCTTGTAGTTACAAAAATGCACATAGAGAGCATACCAATAGCTCAAACAAGCTTGTAATTAACAAGTGCGGTTATGAGAAATATTTAAAATCTCATAACTGCACTTATTAATTACGAGCTTGTTTGAGCTATTGGTACGCTCTCTATGTGCATTTTTGTAACTACAAACTCATTAAAAGTAATGTCACGTTATATATGACTTGTTTTTTTAATTAATACTGGTTTGGTATAATTTATACCAAAATGTCTAGACATTCTAGAGGAGATTAGGCATATAAATACATAATAATAATAAATCAAGTTAATATCAAACTAAACATAAAATAAAATCTACCTATTTATCATATGCAAAGGGGAAAAAATGCATGTCAAACCTTCTATGATTAAAATAAGTTCCCCTTTTCTTTTTTTTTAGTTCACACTTGAAATTTTAAGAGTAGAAACATACATGTAGCTCACGATGGTAATGATGAATAAACAAACCTTAAAACATATAGACATTACTCCTGCAGGATAAATATGAATTTGGCAAAACAGCAATAATCTCCAATGTTCTTAGGGCTTTCTAATGGACTTTACAAACAGCTTTTGCACATATTTGAATCAAGTTATTTGTCATAAAATAATAATAATAATAATAATAATAATAATAATAATAATAATAATAATAATAATAATAATAATAATAATAATAATAATAATAATAATAATAATAATAATAATAATAATAATAATAATAATAATAATAATAATAATAATAATAATAATAATAAATTACAACACAAAGTGAATAAAATTCGTTTAACAATTTCATTCTTGAAATATTTAATGACTTTAGAATTGTTAATATTTTTAACAAAACATATTCTATAGGTTTAAAATAATAAAAAAAATGAAGGTGATATAGCTTATTTGCAAGTGATTATATAATACAAAATGTAAAGCTATATTTTTAATTTTTAATGTCTAATGATTTTTACGCAAGTATTTAAAATGATTTAATTTCTCTCAGAGTGCGCTAATAGGATTGTTAGGGTGAATAATATTAAAATAAATGAAAGGGATTTGTATTACAAAATGTCTTTAAAACACAATGAATTCGTTGATTCATAATTAATTATAATCGCAAAACATTATGTTTTAATAATGGAAAATCATAAAGTTGTCATAAATAAAATATAGAAAAAAAATATTTTTATTTAAATTATTGAACATTTTAGAAGCATCAACATTTATTCCGGAAATAAAAATAATCCTATAATTTTTAGAATAAACCTTTTTTTCATGGAGAAGTTTTAGAATGTTAAAATAATAAAACGTGTCCCAAGTTTATAAATATTTTGAAATGCGTGGTTCAGAAAAAGACGTCTTTTGTAAATTTATTTTATTTTAAAGTGTTTGTGATATTATATATAAATAAATATCTAATTAAAAATATTTCTTAGTTATAGTTTAAAGAAAATACACCTAGCAAAATACTCAAAATAAAAGTCATAAATCACATGTTCCTATTCTCTTAAGCTTCTAAGTTAAAAACAATGAGGATTGCCAATTCCTGAACAAGCTTTGTGATAAATGATTAGCTAGAGAAAGCATTTAAATTATCTCCTGGTTTTTATTTAAGAATTAGAAAGTGTATTTATTTTAACCTTTTCTAATTATAACAAACAGTAAGAATAAAATTTGACACACAAACACTAAAGTGAAAAATAAAATATGTTGATCACATTACTGTCAAAATAATTCTTATTTTATTGCATTAAAAGTAACAAATGATGCTCATCTTGTCAAGAGTTCGTTGCTATTAAAACGTATATGTATTTAATGTTAAATGGCTGACAATAGAAATGAAATAACTAAACATGAATATCTTTGTATCAATAATAAAAAAAAGAAAATAGGAAAAGTATGAACTGATGTTTTAATTGTTATTAAATAAACAATTTAGTATAATGAAAAGTCTGGATATATTTATTAAATTAATATAAAGATATTATTTGCATCAATATTTAATCACATTTTGTATGGATAAAATTATATTGAAATATAAACCTTGTCTAAAAAATAATTTATTTCTCACAAATGACTATTTATTTAATTCTTTAATCAGATGATTCATCGAGGCAAGAATCCTTATGGAAAATAATTTACAAAAAATGCTGGACAACTTGCTTATATAACCATCTATTGAGATATTTCAGATTTTTTTCTTAAATCAAAAAAAATATATTTACATGTTTAAGTCTTAAATTGCAATTTACACAAAAAAGTGAAGCTTAGTATTATTAGAAAAGAATTATAAAGCTTAGCACTTTCAGAGAACTTAAGTCTCCATATTTATAGCCTATTTTGTGAGTGTCAGCTTACAGGTTTTCATGGATTGTTGTCAAAATAAAAAAAATAGAAATAAGGAGATAATATCCATGTAAACAGAGATAACATTTTAGCTTTTAATGTTGTGAAGAAATTATCAATTCCTACTAATTAACAATTTCTGATGTTAAACAAGTTTTCTCATTAACCTATAATAACTCTTTGTTGAAATTGTGGGACTTCAAACAATTTTAATCAAGCATTGACATGTCTAGTGTTTTTTCTGAAAGTTTGTGATGATGGTGTTCTAGCTGTATTTTTATATTGTACCGTTTATATCATCTAATATGTGTGTTGAATTGTCTTTAGAAAAGTTTAATTTTAATTAAAATATTTCAAATGTATTCAACTGTTAGTAATATCAGAGGGAAACAGGTTAGTATATGCACCAACTGTTAGTAATATCACAGCAAACAAATGTTACTAATATCACAGCAAACAGATTAGTATATGCACCAACGATTAGTAATATCACAGCAAAAAGGTTAGTATATGCACAATGTTTCAAGAGGTATTTTTCTCCCTTCTTCTTCAGGTGTTGCTGGCCTGACCAGTGACAGTAATAGCATGGGATTCGAACCTGTGTCCTTAGATTCTCGATTATTGAAAAATAAGGTAATTCTCTAACCAACTGAGGTATCCTGCCAAAGGCAACAGTATGTAGTAATTTCATATACATATATATGAGGTTCCTCCTGATTTCTCCCTTTTTCTTCAGAGCAAAGTTGATTAGTAGTTTCCATACATTATGTATAGTCACACTAGGTTGGCTTATGGGATTTTTTGCCATTGTCATGTGAGCAGCTTCTTTAAATTTTCTTCTTTGTACCTTTTCTTCTTTATCTAACATTTTTGTATTTTCCCAATAAACGTATGTTCATTGGTCCATACATGGTCTTCTACCTTAGACTCATCTGTTTTCTCCCTTCTAATAATCAGTTTATGTTCTTGCAAGCACTTTTGAATGGGATGGCTAGTCTCACCAATATATGTTCTTCCACATTCACATGGTATTTCATAGATGCAGTTTTTTTTAAGCATTTCAAGTTTAGGCTTGGTAGATGTTAGAATTCCTCATAGTGTGGTATGGCTCTGGAAGGCTGTTCTGATGTTATACTGATTGCAGATTTTCCTTAATTTGTCTGCTATTTTTATAATGTATGGATACACTACAGTACCAATAATTGTCTTTTCAGTTGATGGTTCTTTTTGTTGTCTATTTAATGTTTTCTTAATAACAGCTGATGGATGACCATTTTTCTTAAGAGTTTGTTCTATATAGATCTTTTCTTTTTCCAAATCACTAGTTTTAGAACAACTTCTTTTGCTCTGTTCCACAGTGATAGTATAACTCCATGTTTTGTGTTTCTGGTGTGATTACATGTGTAGGGTAGGTATTTTCCTGTATGTGTAGGTTTTCGGTAAAGTGTAGTTTTGACTTTGCAATGAGGGATTCTTGTCTCAAGAACATCTAAGAATGGCAATTTTTGTTCTTGTTCTGGTTCTATTGTGAATTTAATTGAAGAGGATATATTGTTGATGTGTGTCCAGAAAGTTTGTAGCAATGCTTCACCATGTGGCCATACAACAAATGTATCATCCACATAGCGAAGCCAAACTTTAGGTGGATAAGGAGTAGTTTTTATGGCTGTGGTTTCAAGTTCTTCCATGTAATATATTGCTATCAGGGGAGCCAATCGTGAGACCATAGCCATTCCTTGATTTTGTTGGAAGAATTCTGTATTATATTGAAAGTAGGTTGTTTTTATACAGAATGTTAATAGTTCCATTATGCTATGAATAGGAGGAGCTGTTCTGGTTTGTAAACTATTATCATCATTTAATCTTTTCCTTACAATAGACAATGCTTCTTTACATGGTGCATTTGTAAATAAACTTTCCACATCAAAGCTTACTGGTAAGTCAGTTCTTTCAATTTTCATGTTCTTGATTAATTCTAAAAAGTGTCTAAAATCCCTGACAAATGATTGGGTCTTGTATGTCAAAGGACTTAGAACTTTGAGAAGAAATCTTGCTAAATTCTGGCAAGGTGAATCTCTAGAACTAACAATAGGTTGTAATGGAACATGATCCTTATGGATTTTAGGTAGACCATAAAGATGAGATATGTTATTTTACTCTTTTCTGAATCAATGAAATACTTGCAATGCTTTCTGAGTAATGCTTGTAACTTTGTTTCCATACTTGGTATTGGATCTTTTGCCACTTTTCTATATTGGCCTAAGTTTCATCCTCTTTCAAGAAAAGAAGTTTCAGTATCTGTTGGATGTTTAGAACTTAGATTTTTAACAGATGAAGCAGTTACATTGCTTGGTACATTATGATTTTTGATATGCCCATGTAGGTTAGCAAGTTTCTACTTTTGACATTCTTTTATTTTTCCATGTAATATAGAATATGATTTTCTTACTGCTTGAAAAACTCTCATGTAGTCATCATCAGTAAGTTTATTTTTAGAAGACATTCTACATTATTAATTGAATGCATTATTTGATATTTAGAAAACCTTTAAGCATTTCTTCTTACTCTTAACAGAGCTTCACTTGCTCTCTGAGTAATTTTCTCAGCTCACCGAGAGTGAATTGCATGTTTTAGTTGCAAACCTTTAGGAATTATCTTTTCTGATTTACATTTACATAGGAAAGTTAAATGATTTTCTACTTTGGCCAGCTTTAGACATAGTTATTCATAATGTCTAAAGTTTGATATAGTATCGGGTCCATAGCGAATACTTAGTGATTTTCTGAAGGTTTGTGATGATGGTGTTCTAGCTGTATTTTATATTGGACTATTTTCATCATCTAATATGTGTGTTGAATGTCTTTAGAAAAGTTTAATTTTACTTAAATATTCCCAATGTATAATATTTACATGGAAGAACTTGGAACCACAGCCATAAAAACTATTCCTTATCTCCCTAAAGTTTGGCTTCACTATGTGGATGATATATTTGTTGTATGGCCACATGTTGAAGCATTGCTACAAACTTTCTGGACACACATCAACAACATATCCCCTTCAATTAAACTCACAATAGAACCAGAACAAAAACAAAAATTGGCATTCTTAGATGTTCCTGTGACAAGACTCCCTCATTGCAAATCAAAACTACAGTTTTCTGAAAACCTACACATACAGGAAAATACCTAGCCTACACATGTAATCACACAAGAAACACAAAACATGGAGTTATACTATCACTGTGGAACAGAGCAAAAGAAGTTTATTTAGAAACTGGTGATTTGGAAAAAATTATCTATATAGAACAAACTCTTAAGAAAAATGGTTATCCATCAGCTGCTATTAAGAAAACATTAAATAGACAACAAAAAGAACCATGAAAAGAAAAGACAATTATTGGTACTGTAGTGTATTCATACATTCCAAAAATAGCAGACAAATTAAGGAAAATATGCAATCAGTATAACATCATAACAGCTTTCCAAAGCCATACCACACTACAAGGAATTCTAACATCTAACAAGAATAAACTTGAAATGCAGCAAAGAAAAAACTGCATCTATGAAATACTATGTGAATGTGAAAGAATATATATTGGTGAGACTAGCCATACCATTCAAAAGTGCTTGCAAGAACATAAACTGATGATTAGAAAAGACAAAACAGATGTGTCTAAGGTAGCAGACCATGTATGGACCAATGAACTTACATTCAATTGGGAAAATACAAAAATATTAGATAAAGAAGAAAAAGTTAAAAGAAAAAAATTTAAAGAAGCTTCTCACATGACAATGGCAAAAAATCCCTAAGCCAACCTAATGTGACTATACATAATGTATGGAAACCACTAATCAACTTTGCTCTGAGGAAAAAGTGGAGAAATCAGGAGGAACATCATAGATAAGTATATGAAATTACTACATACTGTTGTCTTTATCAGGATGGCTCACTTGGTTATAGCATTACCTTAAATTTCAATAATCGAGAATCTAAGGACCCAGGTTCAAATCCCATGCTAGTACTGTCAGTGGTCAGGCCAGAAACACCTGAAGAAGAGGGTAGAAAAATACCACTCGAAACATTGTGCATATACTAACCTATTTGCTGTGATATTACTAACAGTTAGTGTGTATACTAACCTGTTTGCTGTGATATTTCTAACATTTGTTTGCTGTGATATTACTAACAGTTGAATACATTCGGAATATTTAACTAAAATAAAACTTTTCTAAAGACATTCAACACACATATTAGATGATGGAAATAGTCCAATATAAAAATACAGCTACAACACCATCATCACAAACCTTCAGAAAAACACTAAGTATTCGGTATGGACCTGATACTATATCAAACTTTAGACATTATGAAGAACTGTGTCTAAAGCTGGACAATGTAGAAAATCATTTAACTTTCCTATGTAAATGTAAATTGGAAGGGATAATTCCTAAAGGTTTGCAACTAAAACCTCCAATTCACTCTCAAAGTGCTGAGAAAATTATTAAGAGAGCAAGTGAATCTCTGTTAAGAGAAAGAATAAATGCTCAAAGGTTTTCTAAGTATCAAACATGCATTCAATTAATAATGTAGAATGTCTTCTAAAAATAAACTTACTGTTGATGACTACATAAGAGTTTTTCAAGCAGTATAAAAATCATATTTCTTATTATATGAAAAAATAAAAGAATGTCAAAAGAAGAAACTTGCTAACCTACATGGGCATATCAAATATCATAATGTACCAAGCAATGTAACAGCTTCATCTGTTAAAAATATAAGTTCTAAACATCTAACAGATACTGAAACTTCTGTTCTTGAAAGAGGATTAAACTTTGCTATAATACCATCTATTATCCCCTTATTAGATATAATGGCAGCCACTGAGGAAGTCACTCAAAAATTGCCTTTAGAAGAAGCAGCAGAATTACGCTGGAGAATAAAAAGAACACTTGACAAGCAACAAAAATTGCAGTCAAACATATCCTATGGGAGAGGAAAGCAATTAAATCTTTCAATGCAAATAAATCTATAATTATTCTCACTGCTGACAAAGGCAATGCAACAGTTGTAATGGATACAACTGATTACGACAACAAAATACAAGAACTCTTCACAGCAGGCCAATATAGAAAAGTGGCAAAAGATCCAATACCAAGTACGGAAACAAAGTTACAAGCATTACTCAGAAAGCATTGCAAGCATTTCACTGATTCAGAAAAGAGTAAAATAACATCTTATTTCAGCAAAATTCCTCATCTTTATGGTCTACCTAAAATCCATATAGATCATGTTCCATTACGACTTATTGTTAGTTCTAGAGATTCACCTTGCCAGAATTTAGCAAGATTTCTTCTCAAAGTTCTAAGTCCTTTTGCATACAAGACCCAATCATTTGTCAGGGATTCTAGACAGTTTTTAGAATTAATCAAGAACATGAAAATGAAAGAACTGACTTACCAGTAAGCTTTGATGTGGAAAGTTTATTTACAAATGCACCATGTGAAGAAGCATTGTCTATTGTAAGGAAAAGATTAAATGATGATAATGGTTTACAAACCAGAACAGCTCTTCCTATTGATAGCATTATGGAACTATTAACATTCTGTATAAAAACAACCTACTTTCAATATAACACAGAATTCTTCCAACAAAATCAAGGAATGGCTATGGGTTCACCATTGTCTCCCCTGATTAGCAATATTTACATGGAAGAACTTGAAACCACAGCCAAAAAACTACTCCTTATCCACCTAAAGATTGGCTTTGCTATGTGGATGATACATTTGTTGTATCGACACATGGCGAAGCATTGCTACAAACTTTCTGGACACACATCAACAACATATCTCCTTCAATTAAATTCACAATAGAACCAGAACAAGAACAAAAATTGACATTCTTAGATGTTCTTGTAACAAGACTCCCTCGTGGCAAAATCTAAACTACAGTTTACTGACAACCTACACATACAGGAAAATACCTAGCCTACACATCTAATCACCCCAGAAACATAAAACATGGAGTTCTACTATCATTATGAAACAGAGCAAAAGAAGTTTGTTCAGAAACTGCTTATTTGGAAAAAGAAAAGATCTATATAGAACAAACTCTTAAGAAAAATGGTTATCCATATAATAGACAATAAAAAGAACCATTAATACAAAAGACAATTATTGGTACTGTAGTGTATCCATCCATTCCAAAAATAGCAGACAAATTCAGGAAAATCTGCAATCAGTATAACATCAGAACAGCTTTCCAGAGCCATACCACACTACAAGGCATTCTAACATCCACAAAGCCTAAACTTGAAATGCTGCAAAGAAAAAACTGAATCTATGAAATACCATGTGAATGTGGAAGATCATATATTGATGAGACTAGCCTTCCCATTCAATAGTGCTTGCAATAATATAAACTAATGATTAGAAGAGAAAAAATGATGTGTCTAAGGTAGCAGACCATGTATGGACCAATGAACATACATTCGATTGGGAAAATACAAAAATATTGGATAAAGAAGAAAAGGTACAAATAAGAAGAAAATTTAAAGAAGCTGCTCACATGACAATGGCAGAAAATCCCATAAACCAATCTAGTCTGACTATACATAGTGTATGGAAACCATTAATCAATATTGCTCTGAGAAAAAATGGAGAAATCAGGAGGAACCTCATAGATAAGTATATGAAATTACTACATACTGTTGTCTTTGGCAGGATGATTCAGTTGGTTAGAGCATTACCTTAAAATCCAATAATCAAAAATCTAAGGACTCAGGTTCGAATCCCATGCTAGTACTGTCACTGGTCAGGCCAGCAACACCTGGAGAAGAGAGGAGAAAAATAAATGTTGTACATATACTAACCTGTTTGCTGTGATATTACTAATAGTTAGTGCATATACTAACCTGTTTGTTGTGATATTACTAACATTTGTTTGCTGTGATATTACTAACAGTTGGTGCATATACTAATCTCTTTGCTGTAATATTACTAACAGTTGAATTCATTTAGGATATTTAACTAAAATTAAAGTTTTCTAAAGACATTTAACACACATATTAGATGATGGAAATAATCCAATATAAAAATACAGGAATAAAATGCATTTAATAAATTGACAAGCTGCTAACATTAAAATATGAGATTCATGGAATTTGAATTGATGACGTGTGCTTCCACTTTGTGTTTTTTTTAATTTAATGGAAGTTGAGGCAGGTTTAAGAACTTAAAGGAAAGTACTTCTGTGGATTTAAGGATTGTTTGTAATAGTTTGTAAACCGTTAAATTTATTATTTCAATTATAATTACAATTTTGCTTTTAATTAATGGACATTTTATTATATATATATATATTGCATGTCAATAAATAATTCATGAAAGATTTTTACCAAATGGATAATGATTCAGATTTGATAAAATAACAATATAATGCTTTTTAAGAAGAACAAAAGAATGGTTATTATTCTGTATTTACTAAAATGCAAACATTTGTATAATCTACCAAGGATTATTTATCTAAATCAACTTTACATACTTATAAAAAAAGTTCCTGGAATTACTATGCTTTTGAAAGTATTATTATTTCATGATTTTTTTTTTTTTGAATGAACTTAACAAAGAAACATTAGGATCATTTAACTATGTATTATTTAGTATTTTATTCTCCTTTGATTAACAGGTTGTATGTTTTATTTATTTAATAATTACTTGTATTAATATTATTTTAAGATCATTTAAAATATGTATGTGCACGAATGCGATATATATTTATAAGTAATCAAAAAAAATTTTTTTTAATAACTTCAGAATAATAATTTAAATAATAATAAACTTTTATTTTAATAACTGTTTTTTATTCATTTACTGTTTGAACTTAAATATAAAATTAAAATGTAAGTTAAGTAAATGATTGATTATTTTTTGGGATTACTAATATGTATGTATATAAAGAACAACTAGAATAAATTATTTTATTTGTAATATGAATGTTGAATAAGCAAACTAAAACAGATTAATATTTTCTGTGTATTTAAAATTTATTGTTTATTGAAGATAATATAAATATTTTCTTTGTGGTTAATATATGTACTGTCTTTGCATCATATTATAGTTGAAACAATAAGAATATTATTAGATATACTATTCCAAACAATTGAATATATTAATTAAAATCTTATTATTGTACTCATTAAATATATATATATATATTTTATTTAATTTGATAATAAAATTATCATCGCAATTATTAAATTTGAGTTAAAATCTTTATTTAATTTATTAAATACATAATACTACAATAATAATTGATACTATCTATGCAATTATAAACATTGAACATTTAAATAATCAAAATTATAAAGATTTTATGATTTATTAGAATTCAGCAATTGTCAAAGATGAACCTTATGTTTTCATAAACATCAATTGGTTATTTGAATAGAAATAAATCATCATTCTGAATTTACATTTTGATGTTTATATTTATTAAATATTATTTATATTTTATCTTATTAGGATTCAATAAAGTGATTTATTGGTATTATTTAAACATAAAGAGCTAGTCAATAAATTGTTAATATAAGTTTCATATATAATTGTCAAGTTTAAATTTTATTTCATCATATCAAATTGTTATAAATTTTAGTGCATAACATAAAAGAGTTATTTTCTAAATTAATCCTACTATAACCTACTATTTAATATAGTCTATTATAAATTATAAATAAACTATTGTTTATTTTGTTTACTACACTTTTGGCATCCAGTCAAAATAGTATTTGTTTAATAAATAAATATTATTAATAGATTGTAAAATTCATTCCAATACATATTTCATCTTGTTTTATTTGTGGGGCTTAGATAAAAGTATTGCTCAGGGTTATACCATTACAGATTTTGGCATTCATTTGGTATGTAAAGGAAAACTTTGCCATTTATACCATTATAATATATATCATTTATTTGCATTAATACTTTAAAAATGTCTTAACACTTAAATATTTTTTCCCCAAAAATTCTGAGTTATTTGAAAAGTTTTAAAGATTTTCCAATTGTTTACTATTGTTAAAATTATGTATAGATAATAAAAATGCTATAAAACAATATTAATTAAAATTAAAATGAGTGAATATGTCATGAAGGGGAAAAAATCACCTTGATTTTTTTTTCATTGTGAACACAGTCTTTAATTCAAAAATAATCTTTGTAGTTTATAAATACCAGAACTGTTTTAAATACCACTTAATGTAATCAAAGATTAATTAAATTAATGTATAGATTGAAAGTTAAATAATCTTGAAATTAATTTTGTTTTTTATAAATACATTTTTTTTTAATTTTAATAATTAACACATTGTACAGGCTTAAACCTACATTTATATATGTAATATATGCGGGATTCGAACTCAGACTTTCACACGACCCACTACTCTCAGTGCCGTCTCATATTGCTGACCCAACCTGATCACACACATGTGAAAGTCTATTTAAACTTGAATATTTATATACTGAAAATTACGAACCAGAGATTGATTAAAAGTAAATATATCATTCAATGTATTTTTGAATTACTAAATAGTTTGTTTTTTTATTCTTGACCAAAACAATTAGAAGTACATAAAAGATGAAAAATAACACTTTGTTATTTTTTATAATCATAGTTTCGATTAAACTTTTGCAACTTCTATTAAAACAGTTAAAGATGAAATTTACTCATTGGACATTAGTGATTAAAGGCAACTTTTCCCAATAAGTAGCTGATGTTTTTTTTTTTCAGGAAAATAATTTAAAATTGACTTTACTGGGCAAACAAAGCTAAACAAGTATTAAAAACTATAAATTATTGATATTGTTATTAATTAAAGCTATTATAAAATAAAGAAATTTATCCACCTTCACATTATTTGTGATGATTTACCAACCTTTGTTCATCACTGTTGTTTCTCATAGAAAAATCAATATAGTCCTGAAAATGGCTTACAAATTACTTTCAGTTATATGGGACATAATGTTCCTGAGTTTATAGTCTGTCTACCAACTAAAGAACTCCCAAAAGAAAACTGAAAGTCAGTAAATGGATAAGTAAAAGAATGAAGTTGTGAAAAAATTAAACTTATAAATAATAAAATTTAGCAAAAGAACAGATATAAAAGTGCAATTATCGAAGATCTTTTTAACTGAAAAACATGATCTGAAAAGAAGTTAGTTATTTTGAGTATTGTCAAAAGTGTGTATTAAAATGAAAATGTTATGTACAGCAAAAGAAAAAAAAAGAAAAACACTAAAGTAATATGAGAGGGCTAATGAGTAAGGAAATGTGTATGACTCTAATTGCTTTTACATTATACTTAACTAAACTATTTTAATGCACTAGAATTTCATTAATTTGTAAATTTTTCATATTAGTTTCTCTTCCTCTCTCTTTTAAGGATTTTATAAAATTTTAATTTTAATTTATGCATTACATTTTTTGCATTATTTTTATAAGATATGAAACAATGTAAGTCTTTGTTTTAAGAATATATCTCATAAACTGTGTGCATATAATTAACAAATAAGTTTATGTAATATTTGTATATATTTTTGAAAAGATGAAAGATAAATTAAATATTATTTTAAACTTTATCAAAGATATATGCAAATAGACAGTTTGCAGAAATGATTTATATATTTACAGATATATTAGCATACATGGATGACTTAATATATTTTTATGTAAATGGAGTACAATTTATTAAAAATACTTTGATTTCTTTCTCATTTAATAATTTGTTAATTCGTTAAATTATTTTAAAATTAAAGTGTAAGAGTTATATTCATTATGTATTAAGTTTTCAACCTGACTTCATATTGAACAGTTTATGATTATAGAATTAGTTCAAATATATTCCAAGTTATGCTGGACTGAGAGAATAGAAAATGAATATAAAATTTTCTAAATTTAGAGGTTATTTTCTATGCTTAGTTTAAATAAGTAAGTAATTGAGGTTATTGCTAAGAAAATATAGCTAGTTTATCAGAATTATTTCATTGTGATCATACATTGAGTAAATCAAATTATATAAATCAGTGGTGGTAGGTAGTTCTGGCAGTGATTTAGTTACTGACCAATATTGTAGTGGATGAATTAATTTTGCCATTGGGTTTAATTAGTTAGAAGACAGCAGAGAATAAGAAATTTCTGTCATATAGTGACACATTTTATTTGAATTTGCTAAATTGTTAGCATTGGATTTGAAATAAGTTCAAGCCCATTTTATACAGTATTTACTTGTAAATAATATTAGTATATAAATCACATATTGTTGTTACATCTGATTGGCTGTCTGAAAAGTAACAGTAAGTGCATGTAAGAGATTGGCAAACTCTCAAATTAATATTTACTTGTATAACTTTCAATATTTAGATGTTTTATTTTAGCATTGTGTATATTTTGTAAACATTTGGATCTTATAAGTTACAATCTTATCAAAAATGCCAAAATTTAATATAATGTTCATTATATAATTAAAACATTTCAATCTTATTCTGATAATGTGATTAGTAAAATAATCATGCAGTCATTTGATGATATAATTATTTAATTATAAAATGTAATTTACATGTAAAAATATGTTAGTATAAATGTTTAATGTGTTACATAATTAGTTTTTTTTTATTTATTAAGCTTGTCTTTATAAGTCTAGACTACATTCAAAACTTTTATGATTCTTTTATATTTTATCTAAAAAAGTAATTAAAACTCATGAAACATTCTACATGGTGTGGCAAAGTTTTAACACTTGCATTAAGCATTTCTTGTATAAGATTTAATATCATTAGACTTTCATGTAAAATAAATTATGTATATATTTTTGAAATTGTATAATACCAAAATAGAAAGCCAAACAAGTATAGATTTTTATAAGTAAAACTATAAGAAACTGATAGAAATTCCATAACAAAGGAAAATGATAGTCATATAATAAAAATAAATGTATCTGAAAAATTAGTTAAAATTTCTATTGCAAATAACTTGTAATGAAACTTTTCTCTTTCGCTCTCTCTCTCTCTTTTTTCCAAAACTAATTTTTTATAAATAATTAAAAAAATCTTTTTTTCTTTAATTTTGTGTAAAATATTTATTTGAGAGACAATATAAATGAACACACACCACAGAACCGGAATAAACACTTTATGTAGTAAGGTTTGAGAATTAAGTCGTTATTAACCAGCATTATGTCGTTTAACCTTTTATCTATTAAGGGTTTTAATAATTAACATGTTGCTAATTATTAGCTTTTGTAGCTAATATTTACCTTTAATATACAATGTGGCTCCACAAAACTACAATATATATAGATACAATATATATAAACAAGTGCAATAACCTGTCTATAGAAGCTGCTTTTAATATTTCAACTTGTCCACTAGTTGGAATTTAAATGTGGCTCTGTAGAGAAATAATTATGTTTGGTTTATTTATATTATTTAATTGCTATATATATATATATATATATGATAAACAAAAATGCAAGTATATATATATATATATATATATATATATATATATATGTCAACAGATGGCGTTCTACCAAAAACACCATCAAGCGTTTGTTTACATAAACGTCAGAGCATGCATTCACTATCTCTAACTATAATTCCACTTTCAGATCATGATTTCAAGCTATTTGCTATCGTCAGGGAAAAACAGGAATTTTAGAAACTAGATCTAAACACAAACTCTGAGCATTTATGAAACAGTTTCTATTCAGCTTGCAAGCGTGAATCTTTTAGACACGTAATGTCTTCAAACTCAGCATAGCAAGCCAGATAGCTACATGGGTCTGATCTCAGTTCAGCATCATGACATAGTAGAAGCCTCTGCAATATATATCATTGCTAGAAAGACCTCAAAGATACATTTATGAAAAACAAAAAACAAGTTAAAAACTTGCTAATGCTTGTATTTATGTCAACAGATGGCGTTCTACCAAAAACACCATCAAGCATGTTTTTACATAAATGTCAGAGCATGCATTCACTATCTCTAACTTTAATTCCACTTTCAGATCATGATTTCAAGCTATTTGCTATCATCAGTGAAAGACAGGAATTTTAGAAACTAGATCTAAACACAAACTCTGAGCATTTATGAAACAGTTTCTATTCAGCTTGCAAGCGTGAATCTTTTAGACACGTAATGTCTTCAAACTCAGCATAGCAAGCCAGATAGCTACATGGGTCTGATCTCAGTTCAGCATCACCACATAGTAGAAGCCTCTGCAATATATATCATTGCTAGAAAGACCTCAAAGATACATTTATGAAAAACAAAAAACAAGTTAAAACTTGCTAATGCTTGTATTTATGTCAACAGATGGCGTTCTACCAAAAACACCATCAAGCATTTGTTTACATAAATGTCAGAGCATGCATTCACTATCTCTAACTTTAATTCCACTTTCAGATCATGAATTCAAGCTATTTGCTATCGTCAGTGAAAGACAGGAATTTTAGAAACTAGATCTAAACACAAACTCTGAGCATTTATGAAACAGTTTCTATTCAGCTTGCAAGCGTGAATCTTTTAGACATGTAATGTCTTCAAACTCAGCATAGCAAGCCAGATAGCTACATGGGTCTGGCTTGCTATGCTGAGTTTGAAATTCATTACATGTCTATAAGATTCATGCTTGAAAGCTGAATAGAAACTGTTTCATAAATGCTCAGAGTTTGTGTTTAGATCTAGTTTCTAAAATTCCTGTCTTTCACTGACGATAGCAAATAGCTTGAAATCATGATCTGAAAGTGGAATTAAAGTTAGAGATAGTGAATGCATGCTCTGACATTTATGTAAACAAATGCTTGATGGTGTTTTTGGTAGAACGCCATCTGTTGACATAAATACAAGCGTTAGCAAGTTTTTAACTTGTTTTTCATAAATGTACCTTTGAGGTCTTTTCTAGAAATGATATATATTGCAGAGGCTTCTACTATGTGGTGATGCTGAACTGAGATCAGACTCATGTAGCTATCTGGCTTGCTATGCTGAGTTTGAAGACATTACTTGTCTTAAAGATTCACGCTTGCAAGCTGAATAGAAACTGTTTCATAAATGCTCAGAGTTTGTGTTTAGATCTAGTTTCTAAAATTCCTGTATTTCACTGATGATAGAAAATAGCTTGAAATCATGATCTGAAAGTGGAATTAAAGTTAGAGATAGTGAATGCATGCTCTGATGTTTATGTAAACAAATGCTTGATGGTGTTTTTGGTAGAACACCATCTGTTGACATAAATACAAGCGTTAGCAAGTTTTTAACTTGTTTTTTGTTTCTCATATATATATATTGTAATGGATAAATAGTTTCATATGTAACTTTACAAGAAGGTACCACTAGAAAAGAAATCTAGACTTCTTTCCAATAACCAATTGTAATTTAATATTGATAATTAATATAAGAAAATACAAAAGAAGGCTGTTAAGTTTACTAGTAAAATTATAATTACAAGCAAATATTGGGAAGTTATGAATTACAAAATAAAACTATTCCATTTAATAATAAATCTTAAATAAAAGACAAATTTATACATCATGAATTACATTTGGACACCTATTAATTTGGCATATCAATATTTTATTATTCAAATAATAATCAGTAATAAAAGAAACAAAATAAGTTAGTATTAAACAAAATAATTTATTAAAAAAATAAAAGAACAATAATGTCATTATAATAGTTACCAATATCTAAATTAATACATTAAAATCAACATACATATGTATGATCAACAATCTGAGACATTGCCAAAACAAACCAAACTATCCTTATCTCAGTACCTAGTATCATAGTAACTTAAACACTGGGGGCTATAAAAAAGCAATGGGTGAAATGCTTGTTATATGTAAGCTTAACACTCTAATATATTATTCTAAGTAATGGAATAAAAATAAAAGTATTCTGAAAACCCTATATATAAAATATTTAAATATTAATTCTTTATTCCTCCATAGCATTTATAAATATATAAACATTACCCACATTTAAGAAAGTATTTACTATAAAAACAAAATCATTATGAAATGAAGCCATGAGAATTTATAACTATATTTAAATAACACAGATTATACATTTCGTAATCTGTATTGAAATGTGATGTCTATAAAATAAAAATAAGCCATTACATGTATATCATTATTGTCCATTATATTTAAAATATTTTGAGAATATTACTTGCATATAGTTTTAATAATTACACACATAATGATTGATCCAATATTTAAAAATTGACAATGTAAAACAATTAATATACACATAATATTTAGGTAAAAATATATTTAATAAAGATTTACAAGTTGTTTTGTAATTTAAACTTGTGTGCGAGTAGAAAATGATAATATTATCCAAATTTAGGCTAAAGCAGATGATCCTTCTTTCTTAATGACATTTCATTTGAAATATAAAAGATAGGCCTAAATGAAGATATAGAAACAATCAAGATTTTTGCAGCAATTGATAATTATAAAGTAATCCTACTTATGATAATGAAAACTGAAGAAATAGATTATTTATTTGAGTCTTGGTTCCCAAATTATTGGGATAAAAACTATGTATTTACAGTTTATTTTTAGAATTTAAAATCCAA
This sequence comes from Epiperipatus broadwayi, assembly GCA_028023455.1. Lineage (NCBI taxonomy): Eukaryota > Metazoa > Onychophora > Udeonychophora > Euonychophora > Peripatidae > Epiperipatus > Epiperipatus broadwayi. The sequence continues at coordinate 53,170 of JAQFVV010007745.1, forward strand.
TTTTTTTCTTTTTAAAATTCAGCAGTTGATGACATTGTTCACATGATCAAAACAGTTTTCTTGATAAGATGTCACTCTTGGCTAATTTCCAATAAAACCATAAAGAAATCTACAGTCAATTTTAACATTATTTAAAACTAATTGGCAATTCTGTAAAATTAATATTTCTAAATTAAACAATTGAATTTCTTTTGATATTGTCATTTAATAAAATCTTTTTATTTATAAAAAGAGTATATAATGCCTTTAAATAACAATAATAAAACTTTAGAGAAAGACTGCACCTTGAACATTTATAATAAGGACAACTTAATATTTTAAAATATCTATGGCATCACATTTTTAAGTGAAAATTTCTTTCTACACATTTAGTTAACTTATACAGTAATGAAATATATTCCAAAAATATATATGACAATAAAAATCCAAATAACTTTCCTAAGATGAGATTATAATAATGTGCATATATATGCACAGAATATCTAATTTATTTAATTTATTAACAGGGATAAACTATTGTTTTTTGCATCATATTCTGTTGCTGAGTTATTCAACTTGCTTCTCTTTCGTAGTTAAATAGATATTTAATTATTTTTATCTGGGCATTAAAAACAAGAGAGGAAAACTGCTTATATCCTCATCACCACATAATTATTGATTGTGGTTTTCTTATAAAAGATTGTTTGATAAAACTTTGCATTGTAATGATTCATCAATGGTTGTTTTTACCTTATTTATCTTAACTAGGTTTTAATTTTATACTTTAAATATATATTTGAGGAATACTCTATCTAAACGAAGCCAGTATTAAATAATAAAAATATAATGCATACTATTTTACACTAATAAAGTTATTTTTAAAATTACTATAAATTTGTGTATATTTGCATTATGTGTGTCTTATTGACTTATTTATTAAATAACTTTGATATGTAAATTCATCATATAATTTTCAATTTTAATTAAAAATATATACATATCAACTGTCGATTTATTTTGATTTTAAAATAATTTCAATTTTAATTAAAAATATAGAAGATTTTTTACTTAAATAATTATGATTATAAATATGCGACTTTTTACTGGTGAAGAGAAAATCAATTTATTAAATAATTATAGAAAATATCTATTTATTGATTCTTTTTTATTTTAAAAGAATTATCATTTTATAAAGATCTTATTGTTTATATATTTTTGATTATCAAAAAACAAGTCTCAAAGCAAAACTCACACTACCTATACATGTATTAATTAATCTTTTTTGGAGAAAATATTGATAAAGTAGGAATGAAATAAAATAAAAAGTACAAGTATCAATGTCTGTATTGAATCAGAATAGAATTCTAAGTTTGTTTGTTTTTTTTTTGTATTCTTTATGCAGCATTATAACATACTTGAATTTAAAAACATTTGAATTTTGAAGTTCTGCCAACGTTATTTATAGAAGCTTAAGCAAATTTACAGTGCATATTATGACAATTGCAGGTTAGCCTATCAGAAAAAATAAAAAAATATATATAGTTAATCTAAGATTGAAAATTTTCAATTTATTTGTGGGATATTGAAATAAAATAGTAAGTTCTGTTTAAAATATTTAATAATATTAACTTACAGAAAAATATGGTCAAATAGGTTACGGTGAATTTATACAAATATAATACATCTTTACCCTACTTAGCGATGGCAATTGGTCCTCCAAAACTCATCATTAAGCAAGAATATTGTTTACAGAATACATATTTATAATGGGAGTCTATAGGGAAAAAAATTGGTCAGTTCCAGTTGACTACGTAAAATATCCACATTGGCTTTCAAGCTCAAAGATTTTATTCATTTTTTCGTGACAATGATGACTAGATATGGAATCTAAAAGAAAAGTTTTATATCACTAAAAAAAAGCATAGTTTCACTGTTTAAAAAGTATAGTACAGCAAAAAGAAAGAGAAAGTGAAAGTAAATTTGAATTTAAGACATTTTATATTCTTCTGCAGAAGTTTTTCATCGTAATAAAAAAAATCCATACTGAAGTGCATTTTTTTAACATTTGCATTACAGTATATATTACTGTACATTTATGTTTATTACTTATGTGAAATTATTCAAATTAAAAAACAATGTTTAATTGTAAATTATTAAATTGAATATAAAGACTTATTACTGTACTCCAGAGTAAGAAAAGGCTTAATGCATATTGTAAATCAGTCAACTTTAGGAAAAAAAAATCAACTTATTTTAAAAGAAAAAAAAATCTGTTCTAATTTTTTAAAACATAAGCTAAGTTTATTTTTCTTACTGTATATTTTTACTAATGTAATAGTGTACCCCCCTCCCCATTCATGTAGAAAAATTATTCATTAACACTTATTTTAAATGCAATCCGTTTTTCGTTTTAATTTTATTTCTAATTCAACATTCTCACTTTAAAATGTTGTTTTTCTTTTGATTTGAAACCACTTGGTGTATATAATTAAGGAACACACACACATGCAATTTAATATTAGTATTTAGTTTTTTTCCTGAAAGTTTGGTATTTTAGTTGTACTGTATTTATCATCTAATTTAAGTGTTGAATGTCTAGAAAAATTAAACTTTATTTAAATAATCCAAGTATTGTACATTATATTTAAATATAGTTTAATTTTTCTAAAGACATTCAACACTTATATATATACAGTATTATAGATTCAGTAATTATATCTATTTTAACTTTATACGTTTTATAATCAAAATTCTGAATGCAGCACTAACATTGTGTTTTATGAATAAAATATTGTACATGCTATACAATTATAGCAAGCAAAGTCATTACCTGTATATATATATATATATATATATATATATATATATATATATATATATATATATATATATACTGTAATATATATATATATATATATATATATATATTACAGTAATGTACTTTTGCTTTTGGGTAAAATGAATTTAAAATACCTATTCTCTGATGTTATCAGTGATGCAAAATTGAAGATAGTTGCCAAAAAACATTAAAAATTTTTTTTCCTGATTGTTATAGTGAATAATCAGTTGTAAATCAAAGTAGTGGGTACAAATTGATGATGATTGCTATTGGGAAATATCACTAAGTAGCCAATCGCTAAGCAGGGTAAAGGTGTACTATAGGGTTTTAGTAATTACCTTTTGAAAGATTTTATTATATATGCAACATTGGTTACAGTTGTAGATTTAACTACCTGCGATTAATGATAGCACTTGATTGATATTATATATAGCATGAATCACATTGAATATTGGTCATGTAGCCCACAGGCATTACATTAACACACAGAAAACTGAGTTATGATTAATATTCTTTCAGTGATTACTGCATCTTTTTAAAGACCCAATCATATGAACAATGAGGTCCATGTACATGTATATATTGTGCAGCAATTTTTTTACCCCTTTGACATTAATTTTTTATAAGTAATAATATTTAGATTTCTTCTGGAATTATTATATACAAATGTGAATACACAACAAAGAATGAATGATCTGGCATGAATGCAGGGATAATGACCCATGCCATTTTTATTTCAAACCTGACAGAATTACTTCCTTCATATTAAATTCTTCAGAATAAAGATTACATATTATTACAATTTTTTTTAATAATTGGTTGCTTTAACAATTTTAGTTAAGATATTATGAAAATTAAACAAAAGATTTTAATATTATATAAATAAGTGTGACACGTTTACAATTGAAAAAAAATATTTGGAACAAATCCGGCAAGGAATTAATACATTTATCTTAATTAATAATTTTATATCCAGCTGAAGGACTGGTCTATAAAACTATTAACAACGCTAAATTAAATTTTTTAAATATATCTGCTTTATTTGATATGTGAATTTGACAGCATTAAGGACAACTCTAAAAAATTATTTTATTAACTTTATGACAGGTTGAACCAAATTATTTCAACTTTTGGCGAATTCTCCCCTAGTGAATTTTTTTGTAAGTATTATAAGTTAAAATGTGTGTAAAATGGTATATTTTAGTATAATTTTTTTTTTCAAAAATTCTGCACTAAAAGACAGGAAATTCAAAATTCCGACACTTACAATAAACATAAGCCCCACCCTGAAATATTCAGCTATTGTCTCTTGCCAAGACTGTAAAACCTTCAGTGTTTCATGACATTGCATTATCCAATGACCCAAAATTCATGGTGTTATTTGTGATATTAAATTGATAAATCATGGAGTTCCACAGGGTTCTCAACTGGGTTTTATTTTATTTTTGATTTATATTAATAATACATTAGCATTACCTTTGAATTCAGTGATTTATCATTTTGTGATGATATTGCTCTGTCTTTTGGTGTTGTTTCATACCATCTTCTTGAACAAATGATTAATAAGGATTTAGCTTTAATTACTAATTGGCTTATGTTAAATTAATTGATAGTCGATTGCAATAAAATAAGAGCTATTCTTTGTTTTTATAACTTTGTTACTTATTGTTTGAATATTTCTATTTGTAGTCAGTATTGAATTCATTGTACTAGCATTTTTTCTTGATGTAATATATTGTTTTTGTTGATAATTATTATTATTTGGGAGTTTTTACATATTCTATGTTATTTTGGTCAAGTCATATTGTTTATTGTGTTTGAGGTTATGTAAGATTAGTTATTTATTATTTAATTAAATTTTTGCCTAGATATGTTTTGTTAACTATTTATGAGTTTTGTTATCAAAATATATTGTGTTATAATATTTTTATTTGGGATGGTTGCACTGCTTACACTTTGTCCTCATTATATGTTTTACAAAATTACACTATGCATATTATTTTTGGAAAGTCGAAATCAGCTTTTGTTTAGATTATCAGTTGTTAATCTTTACAAATATAGGGCAATTATTGATATATTTCATCATCATTCTCTTTTATGTGCATGAATTTTTAAAATAAATGCTTGATTAGCTAAAACCTTTCATATGACATTGTCTGTTTTTAATTTGGAAGCTAGTCATAGGCAGTTCAATTACAATGATATTAGGTGGTTTAATTATTTTATCTCCACTTATTCATTAGACATTTATCAAATATCACTTACTATGTTTAAAATATATTTGTTATATTGGTTATATTCTATGTAGTTATTTTGATCAATATTATGTAATTAATTATGTTGAGTCTTGGTAATTAAATATAAATTATTACTATTATTTTATATACATATATGACTCCTCACACAAGTATTTCCTGATTTGAAGTTATATTATTTTTGTATTGTAGTTCGCTATCCTTGTGCCATATTGAATTTTTAAAAAACTGACTTGAGTCACAATTTTCACAATGACTTCAGTTTTCGTAATGTTAGAGCAAAAAGATTTATACTGATAGAAACTAGAAAAACTATGGAAAACAATGAGGCTAAGACAAATAGTGATAACCATTTAAAAACTAAGGAAAAAAAATTTCACATCCGACATAATTATTACTTTATTGTTTGTTTATAATTTCTAATTTATCATTAAGTAAGTTTAAATTACATCTTCATTGATAATTTTTTTGTATTCCATACATAATTATCTTTCAAACCATGTATAATACTTCTTACCTGAGATAATACATAGCTTTAGAATCTCCAAAAGTATTCGCACATGAATTCATTTTTATCTTGTACCCAAAGGTGACAAATCTCAAAGGCGTTTGTAAGAAACAGATTCATCCTAATAAAAGATACAAAACAAATCATTTACAGAAGATGGATATGCATTTATCATAATATTAATTGGCTTCTTGTCTATCTAAAACTAGAAATTGTAGGTTACTGTCTGTATTACTGATAAAATGAGTTTCACCCCTTCATTTTATATTTTTGTGTACATCAGTGATGTTTATATTCTTTATGCACATCAGTGATGCTATCTTGTTATATTTATTGTCCCACCAAGATATAATTTATTTGCATATATCTCATTTGTTAGCTATAGAATTGTAAATAGTGTGGTGCAAGATGTGGCAAAACTACTGACACCACAGCATGAGTACCAAGGCATAGGAAAAAATCAGAATTTGATTTTTTGTGTGCATACAATTTCATGTGGTATATACATAACTATTGTAATTATCTCCACACCCACACCATTTGAAATCTTTCTTTGTTGGTTATAAGTATTTATATTTTCACATAGTACTATGCCCAGTAAATTTTGTGATTGCTTTGTCAACTGCAAAATTTCTGTATATTTGATAATAAGTTCTAAAATTTACATCGTATTGCTCTATAATTCCTTAATTTTACATATATAGACATTACTTGTTATATAAACACAAACCTGTAATTGCAAACACAGTTATATAAATATAATAATAAATTATTAAACCTTTTGAGAATCATTATGACTTGAAAATAAGATTGACTAAACGTAGATCAGAGCCCCAAAATTACATAAACTACTTCTGTTGTATTTGAATACAAATGTTAAAATTTATATACACATAATAAAGAGCATAAATGATATATAATTTATATATTACACAGACACCAATACAAACACAAACATACCATTTATCAAATAATTTAAAAAAATTTACTATTCAAATAATTAATTTTTACTTATGACCCTTCTAATTCAAATCCCCAAAATTATATAAACTACTTTTGTTGTATTTGTATACAAATGTTTAATTATATACTACACAGACATCAATACAAACACCAACATAAAGTTATCAAATATTTTTAAAAAATTTATTATTCAAATAATTAAAAATAAAATTTTTTAATACTTACGAGCTGATATTCTAATTACGTTTTGAAAGCCTTGACAAGTGAAATTATTAGCACATTTTTAATCAATTTTTATAATCTCTTTGGCAGTTTAAAAATTTTTGCATTTATCTTCTCCATGAAAAATAGTAAACTTAGTAAAAAATAAAAAAATTAAATGAAGGTACAAATAAAAATATTCATAAAAAATTCGATTTTTTTTTCGGATTTCTATATAATATATGTCATTCAAATGAGAATTTAAATATGAAGCTGATGCTTTAATTTTTGTTGATGTCATGCTAGTAGTTTTTATGTCATTTTAAAAAGAACACAAAATTTCAATGGCATGCCATGATAATGCTGTGTCACCACTACAAGTGATGAACCTGTTAAATATTATTATAATAAATGAATAAATTATAATTATTATTTATAATAACAATAATAATAATAATAATAATAATAATAATAATAATAATAATAATAATAATAATAATAATAATAATAATAATAATAATAATAATAATAATAATAATAATAATAATAATAATAATAATAATAATAATAATAATAATAATAATAATAATAATAATAATAATAATAATAATAATAATATGGTGAGGACTGATCAATTACATTTAGATTTAATTGACAATTTTTATTAATTTATGTAATGGTATTAGTCATATCTAGATACAGCAATCATTGTCAAAGAATATTTAAAGAAGCCATAAATATTTTGAAGTAACCAAATTGTATTAATAAATCCAAAAAAAAATTATCAAGGTGCCATCTATATGTTTTAGTTTCTTTCTGAAAATGAATAAAACTGTCAACTAAATTTACATCCAGCTGATAAGTTTCATCAGTTCAAGTTAGATTTTCATTCTTTGTTTACTAATATTTTTATTTTGATTGGACAAAAATACAGATTTTATCTTGTATCTGTTTTATTATATTATTTCATGTGATTTACTTCTTTCCACAATTCTTAATTATTTAAACAACTTTTTTTATATTTGCAATGATCATGCAAGAATGTCTTTATCCAATCAAAAGTAAATTTTATTTTGCTGAAACATCAGAAATCATATATTTAAATATTCTGCATGGTTTTCCATAAAAGTTTCCATGAATTAATATATATATATAAACTTTCAGGAAAAACCATGCACAATATTTAAATATATGATTTGTAATGTTTCAGCAAAATAACAAACATATGTAGGAATCCCCAAAGAATATCATTTATATATTGTACCCTCACCAATCAGTTAACAAAATATATACAAGTAATGCTCCAGCTAAAACATTAAATCTTAATGTAATAGAATGAGTATTAACACTATCTTAAGATAATTTCTACTGTTAGACTAGCTCAAAATTAATAATAAAAAATACATGGTTCGATTAAATAAATAAATAATATATTAATAATAATCATGAGACATTTGCTGAAAGGTATAGTTGTTGGACTACCTTGAGAACATTTCCCTAAGAACATAATCTCAATGGCATGAGAATACTATCCACCCCCCCTTGTTACAAATAAGAATATAAATCTTTTGTATTCCTATAACTTTAACATACTATAAATAATCTAAAATAATATTATACTAGATAAATTATAATTTCTGTTATTTAAATGTAATAATCTCATGTTCTTTAAATAAAATCATTAACTAACTTTTCAAATCCTGTAGCCAAGTATGATGAGGAATTTTCCATCATTCCTAACTACACCTAAACAACAACAACAACAACAACAACAACAACAACAACAACAATAATAATAATAATAATAATAATAATAATAATAATAATAATAATAATAATAATAATAATAATAATAATAATAATAATAATAATAATAATAATAATAATAATAATAATAATAATAATAATAATAATAATAATAATAATAATAATAATAATAATAATAATAATAATAATAATAATAATAATAATAATAATAATAATAATAATAATAATAATAATAATAATAATAATAATAATAATAATAATAATA